>JAODAL010049804.1:0-27891 GCA_025379985.1 Phyllomedusa bahiana | reverse complement strand
GCATTATAGATGGGGAGTTTGTATAAAGATGGAAATTGGGTAAAAATGATGATAAAGTGACGAGTCAAAGATTTTTTTTTTGTAAATTCTACAGTGAAGATTTCGTGGCCGGGGAGAAGACATCATGGCGATGTCTGGGACAATGGAGAAGAAGAAGAGAAAATGAACAACTCTTCCGAACATCTCCTATAAGCCCCCTGGATGTAACATTACTGTAATTGCTTATATGTCTGTAGAGCCTGTGTAACAACGGGTATCCATCTCTGTATGGTCACTTATGCCGGTTATATTGGTTTAGTATAATGGTTTATATTCAGTAATGGTATGGTGTAATTTTTTTAGTCACTATGTTTTTGGTGATATGTGGTCATGATGTGGCAGTATTATTCAGTCATTATGTGGTGGTGAGATGTGGTCATGATGTTGCAGTATTATTTAGTCACTATGTGGTGGTGAGATGTGGTCATGATGTGGCAGTATTATTTAGTCACTATGTGGCAGTGATATGTGGTCATGGTGTGGTGGTATTATTCAGTCACTATGTGCTGGTGATATGTGGTCTTAGTAGGACATTAGTACTATTAGTCTTGGGATTCTGGTTTTGGTGTGGGCAATTTTAAATTGGTAACTGTAGGGCCTATTATTTAGTAGTTTTATACGTAGCACATTGTGTTAAAGCTTTTTGTATATTTTGGATTTGGTTGATGGTGATGCGCTGTGTCGTTGCGCATTATGTTAATGGGAGGGGGGAAAGTTCGTCGCCCAGCCCTGAGTGCAATTTAGCCTAGGAACATCCCTGATCATTTGCATTCTAAAGTTAAGAGATGATCTTGTTAGATCATTTAAAAAAATGAAGAAATTTTATGTTCATCCTAAAATTTCAACCAAAAGCCAAATATCCCTAACTTTTTGTGAGTACTGTATCATCTGCTATTGCTCCCCATATAAATAAACCAACATGAAATATTTAGTTCCTGTGTGTAGCTCTTTCTTCCCCTTCTTCCATCATTCTGGATGACGTTTGCTTCTCTACACAGTAACATATTAACAAACTAGATAAGCTTGGAAAAAGACACAGTTCCATCATGTCCATGGGTCATTGATCCAGGGATTTTTCCGATTGCCAGATTGGAGTCGGGAAGAAATTTTTCCCTAAAATGAGGACAATTGGCTTCTACCTCATTGGGGTTTTTTGCCTTCCTCTGGATCAACACCTTAACACATCAAGCTGAACTGGATGGACGTCTCGTCTTTTTTCGGCCTTACAAACTATGAAACTAACTATGAAACCTGTGTGGACCTATGTGGATCCAGAGAGCCATGTATATTAACTGTGTAAAGGTATACAGTGGAAAGACATATCCGCTTGAAAGCACCTTTAAGTCCATTAACAAATGGGCACTGCATGGACATAGCCTTTTAACTTGATTCTCCTAGTATCTGCCATCAGGGGACAGATGGGATACCCCATCAAAATTAGATTTTGGGCCAATCCATTAAAAAAGTGGCTTCAACTTTGGCCTTTTAACAAAATCAATTTGTGTCAAAATTTAGCTCTCCTGTATTTGCAGATTCTAACAACATATATATAATATAATCACATACTTAATAAGAAAATAATAACATGAATATCAAACGCGGGGTGTCAAATTCTTTTTATATTTTTTATATTAAAAAAATGACATATGTACAGTCTCATCAAAAAATTATGACCACAAGGTAATATCCAGAGTAACAGCTGTGGGCGCAAGGGACAGACTAGTAAGGCTGGAGTGCCCAAATAAGGTCCTGGAATTTGTCCAGGTATCGGGGGCCCAAACTGCATCCCACACTGGGGGTGTTGGGGCGGGATACATAAATGACCCAAAAATATCAAGGGTCCCACAAACTAAATTTGGTTACTAATAAAGAGTATTCCTTCTTTTACATTTAGGCAAATCCCAGAATTACCCTACTGTTTTTATAAAAAAGTCCTAGATCTGAGAGACCTGAGACTTGCACCTATCCCGAGCTGAATAAATGTCCTTGGATCTCCATTTACTGAAGCCATGGCAAGAACGGAGCAGGGAGTAAAGGAACCCACAACTTCAAGATAGAGGTGGGGGTCCCATGTTCAGGGGATTTATGGGATTCCTGTGGGGAGGCTAGGAGTTGGGAAGCCTTTTAAGGGGAAAAACATATTCATATAATTTGGAAAAAAAACATACCACTTTAAAATTGCAACAAAAAAAATGGGAACCCGGCGCACTGGATTATAAGTAAATGCCAAGATGAAGGCTGGTAATAGCCCTATGAAGCGCTAAGTTTGGAAAGCTAATTGCGAAAACGCGTTAGAACAAGATGTTTTTAATCATTTTGGATAATTCCTTTCTATTTGAAATAAAATTCTGAATTTTTTTATACCACCTCATATTGGCATTTTTTTAATCCCGTGTGCCCTTTTGCCATTTTTGTTTTTTGTGTGCTTCCTACCCAGCACTAGGACGCTGGAAAGGAACCGTGGCTGCCGAGAGAAGGTTAAAATTCTATCCATGTTTTTTGATTGTTTGGGGCCGTACAATAGAGCACAACCACTTTTAGGTGAAATCTCCACCCTTTTTTATTAAATTTTTAAGAGTTTTCATATTTTGCACCCCTTGTCTTTTTTTCTTTTTTGGCTACCTACTTAAAGTAGTTGTCCTATCAGACTTATCACGAGCCCGCCTTTTTCAGCCCAAAGTAAATTCTACTTCCTGTTCAGACTGCAGACAGTTCTACAGCAGTGATTGTCATATTAAGTCTGCTATTCCTATACTCGTGGACAAAATTGTTTGTACCTTTCTGTTAAGATAGAAAAACCCACAATGGTCACTGAAATAACTTGAAACTGACATTAATAATAATAATTATTATTATTATAAATGTAGTGAAAATTAACTAATGAAAATCAAAGACTGCATATAAATTGTGGTACAACTGAAAAAAAATTGAGAACAACTGACCTGGACAAAAATGATGGTCCCTCTAGAAAGATTGAAAATAATTTGACCATAGATACATGTTAAACCAAACTGTGTCCTATAATTAGCATCAAAGGTGTCTTCAAACTTGTGATCAGTCAGTCTGCCTATTTACAGGGTGAAACGTAGTCACTGTGCTGTTTGATATCATGGTGTGTACCACACTAAACATGGATAAGGGATCTAAGGAGATTAGAAAGATACTAAGAGAAATAGAGAAATATGTTAGAGGTAATGCCTATACGTCTATCGACAAACAATTTTTCTAACATTTTTTTACTTGAACCACAATTCATTCGTTGATTTTCAGTAAATTTAAATTTATTATTACATTTGTCAGTTTCAGATTATTTCGGTGACCATTGTGGATTTTACTGTTCTGGCCAGGGCTGCTACAGCAGAGAGAGGTGGACAGCAGCCTAGAAAATCTTCAATAAACAAGCAGGAGATAAGAACTGTTCTAAGTCTAAAAGGAAGCAAAATCAAAACAGCATTGCATTTTGTAAAAGTCTTTATTTACCTTTGGCTACTTGTTTAAAGTTAATCAATATGTTTTGGAGGAACCTTTAATATTGAGATGATACCAGAGAGAAGCGTTGTACGTTGGTTTCTTGCTTGGCCACCTATGATATGAACAGTGAAATATTGCTCCAATAGAACATATGACTTGTACCTGTAACAATGTATTCTCAATGTATTGACCCTGCTTAAGATAGCTGTCATTGTAGTGTGAAGATGCTAATTCTTATCTGCACACTCAAGGAATCTTCTTTGTGGAGGAAGCAGAGGATGGGATATCCCTTGTTGCCTGGAAACCAGCGCAACAGCTAATACTTAATAACTTCATTCATTCTTCCAGCATGATGAGAAGTGTGCCTTATAGAACTGGAGGCCACAGAAAAAAATTAGGCATTGATGGGGTGGGGGGCACATATCACTTGGCCTTACATTAATCTACCTGAGAACACAATGCTGTGTTCTTAAGTGATGTTAGGCATTTATGTCTCAGGTCAGGGGTAACAGCAGTGACATACACCCTGGTTGATCCTTCAAGATTTTAATCATCAGTTCTTACCTGATGAAGTTCTTGACTCCTTACTCATCTTTTACTTGATATCCTTCACTAATAAGGTCTTTAAAGGATATTTGTCACCATTTTTTACTTATTATATCAAGAGATTGATACATAGGGTGACATGTATGAAGGAAGGCGCGTCAAAGTGAATAGTCGAGTCTCCTTTTCAGTGTATAACGCGTCTGAATGTATGAAAGTGGTTTTTGTGCGTTCATAAATGGTGTGTAATGTTCGACGCGCCTCACCTATGTGTTAGGCGCATTACAGAACTTAGGCGCATAAGTAATGCGCCTAACATGTATAAAGGCTATAGATAGGCTGGAAATAAAAGAAAAGTCATTAGAAAAGTATGTCAGTGAATAGAAACTATGGTACTGATCCTGCTTGGAGGACCACAGGTCCCAGCAAGACCTGTGCTGTGCTGGCTCTTGCTGTATGCAGAATAAAGGGTGGGAGCAGCAAAACTAAATTTCAAATTTAATGTTGTAAAAATTTTAAATATAAAACTCTGAATAACATCATCAGTGGGTTTTTTAATGTAAAATGTGTTTTAGAGTCTATTAATTTTAAATACATTTTATAGGAGATATTTTTATATTTTTGGGATATTATATATTTTATATTAATTTATATAATCCTATTTTCATTAAATTTAAATAATTTAATTTTATATAGTTTGATAATTATAATAAATTAATTTTATTATTGTACTGGTGTAAGTTGAGAAATAAGGGACATTTTGCCCCTTACAGCAAATCTATCTCCACTTTGACTCCTCAGGCTCAGACAGACCACATTGAGATAGGTCTGCCTGTGGGAGCAGTAATGCGCCTAGAATTGCCGAACCACATTCATATATGTGTCAAATATTAAGAATGTGGTGCAATATGCCTCCATAACGCCCCAAACACATCCCCTCATGTTAGACGCATTAGAAAGTGTCAAGTCTTATGAACAATGCACCTAACACATACATTAGGTGCATTAGACATTGTAGCCGGCTCAGTTAAGTGCATTGTACGCCAGAAAAAGGGTGAAAAACCCATTCATACATGTCGCCTATATTCTTTTCTTCTTAGCTGTTTTTATTTTTCTGATTGTAGATTTCTCAATTCTGTTGTCTATACAGTATATGATTGTGGGGACAGCTTTCTTGCCTGCACTGCTTTTAACAGCATTTCGAGAGATGCTTTATAGCAGCATAGTAGCCTGTGAACAGGATCAGTCCCATTGACTACTATAGGAGAGTTTTCTAGGCATGCCCTGTGGCCTGGGAAGAAGTCAGTGTGCACGTAGGGCTAGAGGGTGAACTGTGACATCTCCTATTGTGACTGGTGGATCCTGTGTTATCTATACACATTGGTGTCTCCTTTCAGTGTAAGGTTAGGTCAACACTGTAACGGAAAAAAAACGGCCAATAGTCGACCGTTTTTTTTTCCCCAATGTATGACTGCGGTTTTTGTCACATTTTGCGCAAAAAACACAGTCAGTTCTAATTTTTGTGCCGTCGCCCATACAATTGATTGTATGGGAAGACGACGAAAAAACTCAAAGTGCCCGCATATTATACAACATGTTGTATAATACGCCGGCGCCAGAAGACGAGGAGTGAAAAAACAACCTGTGTAGTCTACAGGTCGTTTTTTCTATTAGGCTATGCGCTCCCTAAACGACCGTATTTTCAGCGGTTTTAGAATCCTAAAACCACCGAAAATATGATCGCATTTCATTGCAGTGGAGACATAGCCTAACCCTGCTTGTCCTCATCATAAGCACACTACTGAGAACCTTTCTCTACAGAACAGGAAGTGTTAGACTATTATTAGCCCTAGTGGCCAAACTGAAAACTGCAGAACTTAAGAATTTTTAAAAAATATTCAAAGTGATATGGAAAATAAAAAAAAAAAATAAAATAAAAATTCCTACTAAATGTGTTTAACATAAAAACATGAGTTAAACAAGAAGTCATTTTGATGACACATTCCCTTTACAGCTTGCAAGGGTGTCTACCATTCAAAATGTTGTGCCAAATGACAACGAGGGTCTTCATCTATGGGAAAACTTGGTTTTCCAATGATTAAATATTGGAGCACATGAGCCTCCTGAAACCAATCTAAATAAGAAGGGGTAATGATACAAAAGGGATAAGGATCTTAGTGTGACAACAATTAACAATGGAAATTTTGCCTCAGTTTAAAATGTTATATTTTTCATGATTGTTCCAGTTTTTTTCTTATCATTATCAAAATATTTAAAGGGGTAGTCCCATTTTGGCAAATCCTCTTCGCCAGCTGCTCATTGCTAGCTGCGATCCGGCTGCTAGCGCCACCTTCCTCATTCACATGCAGGGCCGGATCACAGCTAGCAATAAGGGGCGGGCAAAGAAAATTTCCCGAAATGGAATCTATACAGGGCATTTTATTTATGTAGCTAAAATCACTTAGATATCATTTACACTGTCCAAAGTAATAAATGATTATTTTTTGTATACAGTGGGTATAATAATAGCAACTAAAGAAAATCATTGAAGAACAACTTGCAATCTTTCTCTTTAATTGCAGGGTGTGACGCCATGTATACAAAACAAAAAAGGAGGTTTTGGTTGGATTCACAAATTACTTCCTACTGGGGAAACAGCCACTTTCTCTGCAGAGACATGATAGGAGGCCTGCCACAGCCCAGGACACAAGTGAGATGTGAACGGCCATGTAACGCTCACCAGAGACAGGTGGTACGTCCTTTCGGTCACCCACAAGCTTTGGTATAGAATTATGCCAGGAAGTGGAGTCTAAGTAGTTTCTTGGTTTTCACTCTTTAACCTTCTATACAAGGAATCTGCAGAGAACTCCAAGGTCTTTACCCCCGACTTGGTTTCTCATGGTGACCACTGATATGCAGGCATGGTAATAAAGGAATAGACAGGGATGTGGTCAGATCAAAAGCAGAAGGTCAGGGCAGGCAGACTACTTTGGAAAACACGGAGGTCAGGACAGGCAGCAGACAAGCAAAATGGTCAGAAGCTAAGGCTGTTTACTGAGAATTCGCACCGAAGAATGGAAAACAACACTATGAAGCACATCAATGAACTGGAAAGTAAAAAGGGTGGAGGTTCCCTTTAAGAACGACGGTAGCAGGTCAATTACCTGGGAAAGCTGGGTGGTGTGTGTTGGCTCTTTAAATCAGCAAGAACCAGCAGGTGTGCACAATAAGTATCAGCCTGCAGAAGGAGGTAACTGATGGATTAGGAACTAGATGCACAGTGTGCCCAGGAGGTAAACAAGCTTGCCCAGAGTCAATGGGTTGGGCTGCAGCGCAACTTGTAACAAACAACACTTTCACTGATTATTGCAGTTTTGGCTTTATCCGATATATTATCTGTATATCAGTGTTAGTTACCTTTACTTAGGCCAATCTTTTATATTAGTCCACTAATTATATCATTACCACAGGCAGTTCAGCTGTTGAGACCCCAGTAAATGGATCTGCTTTTACAAGGGTTACTCCATAAATCATTTTCAGACCAAAATGCTGTTAGTAGCTTTTTTAAAGTAATTTGTAGTATTTCTAGCACAAAGAAATTGTGATAATTTTTCTCAATTGGCAGCAAACAGTATAGTCCCTTCTTAGTTTCCCTAAGAAGGAGTCTGCCTAGCTTAGCTTAGTTATTATTTTAATATACACTCCTATTTATTCTTATTCTTGTTTAGTTATATATGTACCGTATACACTCGAGTTTAGGATGAGTTTTTCAGAACAATGTGCTGAAAAAGCCATGCTCGGCTTATACTCTAGTCACCGTCTGCGTCCGGGTGCTGCCATGGCCCGGGCCGGAGGGGGTCGCTTCAGCTGTATGAAACTTCTATGGGAGAACATACAGCTGAAGAAACTATTGCAGAGCAGAGAACGAGCGCTCCGTGTTCTGCAATAGGAGTTTCCGGCACAGGAAGCGTGAGTGTCATCCCGCTGCCTGCGCGGCCTGATGACATCATGCCGCGTGTACCAGAAAGAAGACGCATCAGAGCAGCGGGGGAGAGAGGTGAGTACTTGTATTTTTTATTTTTTAACAAACCCTATACTAGCCTATACCTGCTATGGAGGACATATATCTGTCTATATCTGCCTGTGGAGGACATATACCTGCCTATAACTGCCTATACCTGCCTATGGGGGACACAGTAGCTGGCATCTCGATTCTATAACGCTGAATAGAGTGACAAGCCTCCTGAGAGTTGTGCCTCCTAGATTTAGCACAATAGAAGGTGAGCACTATTGCTATATTTGCTTGTGATACTCACTACGACATATTATACTAGGGAGCACTGCGTTTTTTTTGTTTTTCCTCTTTTATTCTTAGCTATTCCACCATACTACTGCCGTACTCTTTCCAGTCAAGCTATTTTTCTTGGCCACTCTGCAGCAAGCAGAAGATCACTAAACGGGAACTGGATGTATTGGGAGTGACTGGGTATGTGTGTCCATAAACACTCTGCTCATTAGGGGCATGTGCACATTGCTATACACTTTAAACACCAGGTGGCACCACACTATGTAAGGAAATTGGATTGTTTTTCAACTGCAGTAAATGGCAAATAGTGTCCGATCTTATGATCTATAACAAATAAATAAGATATTCAATGGTGGGAGAACTACTTCAGTTGTACATTTCCATCACAAAAGTTTCATTAAGAAAGAAATTTAGAAATTTCACTCTACCCATTGAAATCAGTGTGTCCATGTACTGCAAAGATGCGCTGGTTCCGCCACCACAGCCACCGCTCTATTTAGCTTTCTTTTCTGGCTAACAAGTTGGGTTCTGGCAGATCTCCCATTGATGGGTTTGAAAATGGGATTATGCCCAGAGTACACAAGCTCTATTTATTGCAATAGGAGAATTTACACTGACATAAATGCAGGCTTTTACTCCTTATTAAAGCTGTGTAAATGAGAGTAGTAATCCGGGTAACGCTCTATAACGATTTAAAAGCTTTTTTTTTAATGCTGTTTGATAATGTTTTAAGGGACATCACATTGTAATATAAGGTCAACTTCTACTCTTTCGAGTCATACACTTCCCTTAATGCAGACAGCAATGTGAACAATGGATTGCATTCTAATTGCCATGGCTACATCAGGACATCATAGATCTCTACCTTAATTGTCTTTTACTTTCTGTTTTATTATACTATAAACAAATATATGTCTTCTCAACCAAAAGCTTGATGTAAATGTACCAGGTGGGGTGTAACTGGTATGGCCCAATGCCCAATTATGTGGCCCAATGCCATCACTATCCGTAACCTATTTAATAATCAATCATCTCTCCCGACCTTGCCTTAGGTTACTGACTCCTGACTGCTTGCAGTATTTTGGGTTTCTTGCTTCCACTTGCTTTGTGACGCCCTAAACTTTGCACCTATCTTGCCCCATTGGATTTAATACACAACAATTGGCAAAATGAAAGTTACACCCAAAATATAAATACAGTAAATAATAAATATTAATATTATAATTAATGAAGGGTAACATACTTCTATGACCATATGTAAAGGCAGACTGAATATACAATAAATTATAAACAAAGACAAAGCCTAAAATATATGATTTTATTAAGAAAAAGAGACTAAAAACATAAAAAAGTCAACAAAACAGGGCGATATATAGTAACTTAAATAGTTCAAAATTAATACATGATGGGAGCATAAAAATATATGGTAAAAAGTCAAGGAACATGATGTTATAATCAATATGGCATCATGTAGGGGTATAGAGGAGTCAGTGATTAATACATAATATTATAAACAACATCATTAGAAAATATAGCTATAAAATAATTAAATGCTTAGGGCAACATTTATGAACGGGGCTGTGTCAGATATCTAGTATCTTTTCAGCCCGATATCAGGCGCAGCCCCATTCACTTCGCTCAAATCCCTCCTGTACGCCATTATCAGGCACATTACATAGCGCCCGCGGTACTTTATAATGCGCCCGATCTTGGGGGGGGGGGGGGGGGGGGGGGTATTTGCTGGAGGCAGGGCGCACTAGAACTTTAGCGAAACTCTAGATTTATAGCTTCTCTACAGCATTTCTCGGTGCATTACAGCTGGAACAGGTGTATCACTTTCAAAGTAGTATACCTGAGCCAGAAATGTCGTAACAAACGCTAGAACGTGCCTGATTTATGACCTGCTGTACGGCAGGTACATAAATCCAATGCATTTCTGACTAATATTATGCACATGAAATTTGGCATTAACACATCAAATTTCTTACATGCCGCCCTTAGAGACTATTGCACATACCCCTAACGTCAGTGATATAAATAAAATACACCATTAGAAAAGTATAATAATCTAAGCTGGCCACAGGGTGAAAACAAATCCCAAAAACGTAACAATAATGACCCAATATTATATACCTGTATTATGACCGTCCTGGGAAGTCGAGGGATCAGCATCCCAGGGTGGTCATATAACATTGGGTCAATTCATTTGGGTCTGTTACATTTTGGGAGGTTTTTTATCCTTTTTGGCAAGCCTATATTATTATACTTTTCTAATGCCGTATATTATTTATTTCACTGGATCTGGGATATGTGCAGCGATCACTAAATATGCATTATTTTATAGCTACAGTGGGTTGCAAAAATATCCATACCACTTGAATTTTGCCTCATTTTTAAATATTACAGTCACAAACTTAAATGTATTTTATGGATATTCCATGTGAAAAAGCAACACAAAGTAGTAAGCATGTGTAAAGTGCAGAGAAATTGATACAAGCTTTTCCAAATGATTGCAAATTAAAAAACTGGAAAGTGTGTTGTGCATATGTATTCAGCCCCTGAGTCAATACTTCGTAGGACACCTTTATCTGCAATGACAGCTTCAGTCTGTCGGGGAATTTCTCTACCAGCTTTGCACATCTAAAGGCTAGAATTTTTTGTTCATTCTTTTTCTTATGCAAAATAGCTCTAGCTCAGTCAAATTGGTTGAACAGCAATTTTTAAGTCCTGCCACAGATTCTCAATGGGATTTAGGTCTGGGCTGTGACTGGGACATTTTAACACATGCTTATGCTTTGATTTAAACCCTTCCATTGTAACTTTTGCTGTATGTTTAGGGTTGTTGTCCTGCTGGAAAGTAAACCTTCACCCCAGTCTCATGTCTTTTGCAGCCTCTAACAGGTTTTCTTCCAGGATTGCCCTCAATTTAGCTCTATCCATCTTCCCTCAACTCTGACCAGCTTCACAGTCCCTACTGAAGCAAATCCTCCCCACAGCATGATGCTGCCACCACCATGCTTCACGGTGAGGATGATATGTTCAGGGTGATGTGCAGTGTTGGCTTTCTTCCATACATAGCATTTGGCTTCTAGGCCAAAAAGTTACATTTTGGTCTCATCTGAGCAGAGCCCCATCTTCCACACACTTGTGGTTTCCCCTATGTAACTTTTGGCAAACAGGACTTCTTATGTCTTGCTTTCAGAAAGGGCTTTAGTTTTGCCACTCTTCCATAAAAGTCAGATTTTTGGGGTACAAGACTAAGGGCGACATGCATGAAGGAAGGCGCTTCAAAGTGAATTGTTGAGTCTCACTTTCAGTGTATAATGCACCTGAATGTATGAAAGTGGATTTTGTGTGCTCATAAATGGTGTCTAAAGTTCAACACGCCTCGTCTGTGTGTTTGACGCATTATGAAACTTAGGTGCATTAGTAATGCGCCTAACATGTATAAAGGCTATAGATAGGCTGGAAATAAAAGAGAAGTCATTAGAATAGCATGTCAGTGAATAGAAACTATGGTGCTGATCTTGCTTGGTGGACCACAGGTCTAAGCAAGACCTGTGATGTGCTGACTCTTGCTGTATGTAGAATAAAGTGTGAGAGCAGCAAAAATAAGTGGGTTATTTAATGTAAAACTAGTTTTAGTTTTCATTTAATTTAATTTAGTTTCCATTAAATTTAAATACATTTTATAGGAGATATTTTTATATTTTCAGGATATTATATATTTTTAGATTAATTTTATATGATAAAATTTTTTATTAAATTTATATATATATATTTAATTTTATATGGTTTGATAATTATAATAAATTACTTTTTATTATTGTACTGGTGTACCTACATTGAAATAGGTCTGCCTGTCCTTGCAATAATGCACCTAGTTTTGCCGAACCACATTCATATGTGTCTAGTATTACGAGTGTGGTGCAACGCCCCCAGAACTCCTCCAAAATGCCCCTCTCATGTTAGGCGCATTAGAAAGTGTTGAGTCTTACGAACAATGTGCCTAACCCACTTATCCCCCTAGATTTCATTCTGGATTCTGAGCACAGGGGAAGCACTGCCTTATTGAGAAATGCAGATTGTTTTTGCACTGTGCCTTCCCTACTCGGCCTCCAGATCATATAAAACAAGAGGATGTTGGATCATACCAAGTCGAACTGAAAGGGAATAGGAAATATTCAGGTAGCAGCAGTCTAGTATATACCTCAGAAGCCCCTCAGGTTAAATTAACCAGTATACCACTGCAACAAGGGAAACTATATTCAAAACATAGCCAGCTCACCACTCTTCTTAATACTGGACGCACGGATCCTCCAGGTAGCATGGAGAAAAATAAATGCAAGAATAGAAGATAGATGCAGCGATCCAATGCTTGATGAAGATGTAGATAAAATCCAACGCTTTATTCCAAAATACACATTAAAATTCAAGGAGGCGACATGCAGACACAGGAGAAGAAACGGCTAGATGCCGACGCGTTTCGTGGCGAACCCCTTAATCATGGCATGCCTAATGCCTGCAAACACAACATATATATATAGCCTTAATCTAAAACACACTTACCCTGCACCTGTACGGCCATTCACCGCATCAATGAGACGCCGACACGCCCACCGCTTAGCTCCCGGCACAAACGGTGATCCGGAAATGACGTGGCTGGATGGTAGTCATGTGACCGGTGAAGATCATGAGGGTGCACGCATACGCAAACCCAATATCACTCTCGTCTATTCTCGGAATCAACGAAAATACCCGAGGCCGGCGGGGAACTGTTGCATTCCCGCACACGCGCTGGAGACCGACAGGCATAAGGAGTGTGTATTCTAAAATAGATGAAACAATCATTAAAATACATTGTGTTCTTAGATCCTACCCTTGCAACATGAGTAACATTTTTAACATCATATTGATATACATAGCTCTAGCCAAGGTTGCAGAATCAGACAAAAAAACTTTTACATCATGAATATATGATATATAATATATACAAGCTCAGAGAAAACTGTAACCTAGTAGACTCAACTCAATAATGATATAAAATCTCATTTTTAATGTTAAGCCCTTTAGGTGAAATGGTGTCTAACACCATGATTCAAAATGCCTCTCTATCTCTAAGCAAATTATGGATATTGCCCCCACTTAAAGACAAAACAATTTTTTTTGCCTACAGCCTTTGGTCAGGCGCGTAAAGAGTTTTCTACAGGATACACGAGATGTGTTAAAAAGTTTACAGAATGTCATCTGGCGAGAAAGCTTTTGTTGGGTTTGCTGCGATGTGCAGTCTCTGTACACTTCCATACCACTGGATATTGCCATACATGCTTTGGAGTTTCATTTTTCACATTTTAGTGCTTTTTCCTTGGAGTTACAGTCTTTTATTATTTTGACAGTTAAATTTTTGATGACACACAATTATTTTCTGTTTAATAATACATATTATTTACAGTTACGTGGAGTCTCCATGGGAGCCAAATTTTCTCCCTCATTAGCGAACCTTGTCATGTCCTGGTTCGAGAGCATGTATATTTTTTCAGACATCAATTTGAGGGCAGTATCCAGTGGTATGGAAGGTACAATAACGACATGTTGTTCATATGGAAGGGACCGGATGATAGCATTGAAAATTTCATGCAATACCTTAACAACAACCCATGTAACTTGGTTTTACCTTTAATATGCATACCACCCATATCTTTTTTGGATTTACACTTAACGGGAATTAATGAGCATCAAGTTTGCAGCAGGTCTTTTAGAAAATAAATATCAGGCAATACCATCTTACATTTCAAAAGCGATCATCCCAAACATACGCGACTTTCAGTGCCAGTTGGTGAACTCACGCGGGCAAAACGCAATTGTACAACACAGCATGATTTTGATATAGAATCCCAGAATATTTGCAGACGCTTTAATACTAGAGAGTATCCCAACTGGACACTTAAACGAGCACAGCGTATACTGGATAAAAAAATCACGTACACAATTATTAGAAACCCAGGTACAGACTGGTAATACATCATTTGTTCCTACAGTGGTGATTAATAATAGTGCCCAGTTTTCAGAAATCAAAAAGATCATCTTACGCAATATTCCCATTTTATATGATGATCCTATCTTGTATGACATCTTACATCAAGGGTGTAGCGTAGTTGCAAAACGTCCAGCCACTATTGGAACTCGGATTGTGAAAAATGTGTTTGATCCTCACAGAACCAACACCACCTGGTTATGCCAACGAGGATTTTACAAATGCGGCACTTATCCATGCAAGACATGTTTATTTGCAAAGGTTACAAAAGAGTTTAAAACTCATGAGAAAACCTTTGAAATTAAACAATATTTAAATTGTAATTCAGTAACAGTTATCTATTTAATCCAATGCACTGAGTGCAATTTGTATTATGTAGGCTCTACATCACGGAAGTTCAAGATACGAATACGAGAACATCTAAATTATATAGAAAACCCAGGTTTACGCACTATATCTTATGCGGCACGTCATTTCATCACACAGCATAATTCCAACAATAGGTATTTTAGAGCTTTTGCCATCGAAAAAATTGTTTTGTCTAAAAGAGGGGGCAATATCCATCATTTGCTTAGAGACAGAGCGGCATTTTGAATCATGGTGTTAGACACCATTTCACCTAAAGGGCTTAACATTAAAAATGAGATTTTATATCATTATTGAGTTGAGTCTAGTATGTTACAGTTTTCTCTGAGCTTGTATATATTATATATCATATATTCATGATGTAAAAGGTTTTTTGTCTGATTCTGCAACCTTGGCTAGAGCTATGTATATCAATATGATGTAAAAAATGTTACTCATGTTGCAAGGGTAGGATCTAACAACACAATGTATTTTAATGATTGTTTCATCTATTTTAGAATACACACTCCTTATGCCTGTTGGTCTCCAGCGTGTGTGTGGGAATGCAACAGTTCCCCGCCGGCCTCGGGTATTTTCGTTGATTCCGAGAATAGACGAGAGCGATATTGGGTTTGCGTATGCGTGCACCCTCATGATCTTCACCGGTCACATGACTACCATCCAGCCACGTCATTTCCGGATCACCGTTTATGCCGGGAGCTAAGCGGTGGGCGTGTCGGCGTCTCAGTGATGCGGTGAATGGCCGTACAGGTGCAGGGTAAGTGTGTTTTAGATTGAGGCTATATATATATGTTGTGTTTGCAGGCATCAGGCATGCCATGATTAAGGGGTTCGCCCCAAAACGCTTCGGCATCTAGGCGTTTCTTCTCCTGTGTCTACATGTCGCCTCCTTGAATTTTAATGTGTATTTTGGAGTAAAGTGTTTATCTACATCTTCATCAAGCATTGGATCGCTGGATCTTTTTTCTATTCTCATATTCAAAACATGCATCGCACTATAGGCCGTGTTCACATCTGCATTGGAGACTCTGAAACCTCTATCACAGACTCCACCAGAAGTGATGGAAAGAAAAGCACAAATTAAACATGCAACCATAGCATAGCGCTGTTCTTCCCATTAAAGCGATAAACTCTACTGTGGAACTCAAGACCCCGACTGTAAGTAAAAGTGGTCATTTGGGCAGTACCGGTAGCCATCATTAAATATATCTAGTGAACAAGTATTTTTGATTCACTGCTCCTAAAATGGAAGAGAAAAAACAGATTTGTCCACACAAGTATGAACTATGCCTTACTGGTTTCATAGTTACATAGTTACATAGTTAGTACGGTTGAAAGAAGACACGTGTCCATCAAGTTCAACCAAGGGTGGAGAAAATGTGGGTGAGGGAGAGAGACAAGGACTTTAAGCCCAGCTTCCCCACTGGTTAATGCCTTGAAACCCACAAGGCAAGAACCAATCTGCTCCAGTGGAGACCCTATCTCTGACCCCAGAGCCTCCACCAGCCAGGATCCCGAATTCTACATAGCTACGTACGCATTAATATTCTTTAGTTCCAGGTAGGTATCTAAGCCTTTCTTGAAGTTCTCTACAGTTCCTGCTGTGACCAGCTCCTCAGGCAGGCTATTCCACAGATTCACAGTTTTTACAGTGAAGAACGCTCTTCTCCTCCGGAGATTGAATCCTTTTTTCTCTAGTCGAAGGGAATGTCCCCTTGTCTTTTGAGGGGGCTTCACTTGAAATAATTTTTTCCCATACTTTTTGTAGGGACCATTTATATATTTATGTACATTAATCATGTCCCCCCAAAGCCGTCTTTTCTCAAGACTAAATAAGTTAAATTCTACTAACCTCTCCTCATAACTAAGATGCTCCATTCCCCTTATAAGTTTGGTTGCTTGTCTTTGTACTCTCTCTAGCTCCCTTACATCTCTTCTATAAACTGGTGCCCAGAACTGAACAGCATATTATAAGTGAGGACGCACCAATGCTTTGTACAGCGGTAGAATTACATCCTTGTCCCGCGAGCTGATTGACATTGCATGCTGTTCTGTAGTCTATGATCTACAAGAACACCCA
The DNA here is from genome assembly GCA_025379985.1 of Phyllomedusa bahiana. Taxonomy (NCBI): domain Eukaryota; kingdom Metazoa; phylum Chordata; class Amphibia; order Anura; family Hylidae; genus Phyllomedusa; species Phyllomedusa bahiana. Next base: position 11,052 of record JAODAL010049804.1, on the reverse strand, counting down.
GATCTTTCTCAACAAGCGATTCTCCAAGTTTTTTCTCCCCCTAGGACATATGATGCCTGGAGATTGTTTCTACCCAGATGTAGAACCTTACATTTATCCACATTGAACCTCATTTGCCAAGTGGATGCCCAAGCACTCAGTGTGTCCAGGTCTGCTTGCAATTTATGAGCATCTTCCATAGATTGCACTACCTGCATAGCTTGGTGTCATCTGCAAAAATCGAAACCGTGGTATTGATCCCTTTCACTATAGCGTTAATAAATACATTAAATAAGAGAGGACCTAATACTGAGCCCTGCGGCACACCACTCACAACCGGGAACCACTCAGAGTAGGAGTCATTTACCACCACTCTCTGAGTACGATCCAGCAGCCACTTTTTAATCCAATTACACACTGTTATCTCTAACCCAATGTATTCTAATTTACCTAACAAACGCTTATGCAGGACAGTGTCAAATGCCTTTGCAAAGTCTAAAAACACAATCCACAGCTGCCCCACTATCCAGACTTCTACTCACCTCTTCATAAAAACAGATAAGATTGGTCTGACACATTCTGTCCTTAGTAAATCCATGCTGGCAATCACTAATAATATTGTGTTTGTCAACATACTCCTGTAGTCCTATAGTCCCTTATGAGCCCCTCAAACATTTTTCCCACAACAGATGTTAAACTTACTGGTCTATAATTACCTGGGCACGACTTGGAGCCTTTTTTGAAGATGGGAACTATATTTGACTTGCGCCAGTCTCCTGGTACTATACCAGTCACCAGGGAATCTCTAAATATCATGTACAGGGGCATAGAGATAACCGAGCTGAGCTCTTTAAGAACTCTTGGGTGAATGCCATCAGGGCCTGGAGTCTTGTTCACATTCAGTTTATTTAACTTGGATTTGACTTTTTCTACACTGAGCCAATTAATTATAGCAGATGATGTATTAACAGTACTGGCACCACTTATATCTGCACTTGGCCCACCCCATCAACTACTATCTCATTGATAGTATATACTGAGCTGAAGAACCTATTTAGTACCTCTGCCTTCTCTTGGTCACCAGTGACCAGCTCCCCATCACAGGTTTTTAAGGGTCCTACTTGCTCTGACTTTGGCTTTTTGTCATTTATATGCTTAAAGAATTTCTTTGAGCTAGTCTTGCTGTCTAGGGCCACCTGCCTTTCATTTTGAATTTTAGCTGCTTTTATCACTTTTTTACAGATTTTATTAAGCTCTCTATAATTTTCAAAGGCTGATGCCGACCCCTCTGACTTATATTTTTTAAATGCCCTTTTTTATTGTTTATTGCCCTCCTAATAGAAGGGAGTAGCCATGTGTGTGTTAGTTTTAGTCGCCTATACTTGTTACCCATAGGAATATATTTTGCAATAAATTTTCCCAAAGTATATTTAAAGCTCCCCCATTTGGCTTCTATAATGCAGTACAAAACTTCTTATCTTATCTTGTTTTTAGACTAAACCACATAATTTATGTATATATTAAAAGGTTTATGGCTCCTTCAACTCATAGACACCAGTGCGACCACCGTTGCTTTGCAACACCAAAGGGGCCTATTAATAATGGGAGTTTTGATGCCTCAGGGAACAGAAAGTTAATGAATGACCTCTGCCTCATATTTGTGTACATCAATTCCATGTTACGCCTTTGATCGTCCAGACACACAATAACATCAATTCAATGGACTGTAAAGTTCACTTTAAAAGACCTCCATGTATGCGTCTAAAGTTCAGGAGTTAAAAGTAGTTGCATCATAGTCATAAAAATGTACTTAAAGAGTTAAAATGCTCTTGATCTACTTTTCTACCTATACATCAGTTATTTTATATATCTATAATAGGCTTAATATACCTGTACTTTTCTTGTATACTGTATATCAGTCTATCTATTCATCTATCTATTAATGTAGTGTCTATGTAATCTATCTACTGTCTATCTATTTATCGATCTAATGCCTATCTATTTATCTATCTAATATCTATATTATCAATCTAGTGTCTATCGATCTAATGTCTGTCTATCTATCTGTTTATGAATGTAGTGTCTATTTATCAATCTGGATCAACACTGTAGCACTACAGGCTGGATTTGATGGATGTCTATCCTTTACAAACTATAGGGGTATGTTCACAGGGGTTAATTTCGGCGCATAATTCACAGTGTATTTACGCTCTAATACGGGCGATATGCGCTCCGAAATTACGGTAATCCATAGTTCTCATAAAGAACTATGGATTACGCCTCCTCTCCCCACTCGCACAAACAGTCGTATTGTACGCGCGGGGAGATAAGTGACATGTCAATTACTTACGTCGAATAAGCGCCACGAGTAATGAAAATAAACGCACAGTTTCCTCACCGTTACCTGGATGAGTGCTACAACTTTTTCTATGGATGTCTAAGTTTTGAACCTCGCCAGGCTCAACATCACTAGCCCCCCGCTTTTTTTTCAATTTTTTCTATACTTTGGGCAGTGCTGCTGTGGTTTTCTATACTTTCATCTATCTATCTATCTATCTATCTATCTATCTATCTATCTAAGGTATATCTATCTGTCTAATAACTATCAATCCTATCTAGCTTTTTCTCTAATGTCTGTTTAATAATATGTATCTAATATCTATTTTCTATCTAATGTTTATCTTTCTTTCTTTCTTTCTTTCTATCTATCTTCTATCTATCTATCTATCTATCTATCTATCTATCTTTCTACCCAATGTCTATCTATCTATTTATATATATCCAGTTTAATGGTTTTATGTTTGATATCTTTTTATATAGTAAAATTTTAGCATCAGAAAAAGTTTTTCCAGGGGGAAATAAAAAAAACCAAACACAACACGATACCATGCCACTTGATAGACAAATCTGTACTGCTTCTTTTTTATTAATCTCTGCATATTTTAATGAGAAAATAGAGGGTATTAATTACATCTCATTATGTTAATATATATCTTGGCATGTTATGTGCATTGTAGACATAGGGTTGCACTGTCATGGTGCCAATTTCATAAGAAAAAGTTAATTAAAAATAATTGCACTAATTGTCTTAATTAAACATGTAATTAACATTGTTCTGAACATTTTTGATGATGCATATTTAAGCCTATTGATCTCTTTTTCTTTGACTCTTAGATGCAAGTCGTATTCCACAAAATAAAGCTGTTTACACGTTAACATTGACTGAGAACAAAAGAAAATGTTGAAGGCCTTCTGTTAAGGCCACTGGTGGCGGGGGGAGGAGAGCTTTTATCTTACACCATGTCATGATTTATGAAATGGAAATTTTAAGGTACATTTTCTGTATTCTCTGGGTATTAAAATATTCTCCTGATGGAGCTGTAAACAGATATCCATACTGGCTTGGTAAACAATTGTATTCACAACCAGATATGTTCTTCTGCGCTTTTAACTGGAAGACATAAAAAAAGGAAATAGAAAAGAGACAACCCTATCAACAAGTCACCAAAGTCGTAGGGAATCCTCTGATCAGCCCATGCTCCGATATAGTAGTTACACCTGAAGTATCTATCACCTTTAGAGTGCTTTCACATAGTGAGGTTTTTGGCGTTTTTTTTGCAGAAATGCACAGCAAATAATGCTGTGCATTTCTGAAAAAAAGCAACAAAAATGCACTGTGTGAAAGCACTCGAAGGCTAGTTCTACAGAGCATTGGACACAAAACTCACTGAAAACCAAATCCTAAAAAGGTTCATAAAACTGAGTTTTTTGTCCGCTGCCTGTCAAAAGCTGCTAAAAAAACGTCCGTTTTAGATTAGCATTAGATTTGCTATGCATTTCTGCAAAAAACGCACCAAAAAACATCCGACGCTTTACATACACTCCAATAGTAAATTTTCTGCCTTGCTCAGTCATTTTTTGCAACATGTTTCAAGAAACAACCACCAAATAAAAGGAGCAGAAAAAAAAATGTTCTATGGAGACAACCGGACATTTTTACTATAAAAGTCTATGGGACCTCTTTTCAGTCGTTTTTTCAGCATTTCTCTAAAACAAAAATGCTGAGAAATCTGACTTTTTCTCTTTTTTCTGACCAAATTTTTTCTATTTTGGAATGCAGGGGGACGGTTCGCGGATTCAAGCTGTCCTCCTTCGTAACCACATGTTCATGTTCTGCCCAAAAACTGGGTGGAAGAGTGAACATGTGCTAAGTTTTTCGTTACGCCGGCAGTGTAAAAAAAAGTCAGATGGAAAATCTGTTCAGTGGGGACTGCTGCATGGATTTTCTATTAAAATCTATGGGGGAGCGTTGCATGTCAGTTTTCAGATGGTTTCTAAAACCGCAAACTGTCTGAAAAACTGACCAATAACTCTTGCCGTGGGGACAAGCCCTAAGGGTCTAGCAGAAGACCACCACAATTCGAACAGACTATAGAACCAATCTTCTACTATCCTATTAAACTCTATATTTGCAATTATTACTTTAAATTGGACTAACAAAAAATCCATTTAAATCGGAAATGCACCTGCCCTGTATAAATACACCATGGATCCTTGCAATAATATCCTTGTGTTGGCCCAAGGAACTTCAGTCCAACACATTAATTCATGGCTTCTACCACCCAGGGGTTCACCAATTTTCTCAAGTGTTTTGCAAACACTGTTAATATTATAACAGTTGGTGGTACTGATGCAGCAATCAACTCAAACTGTGATCCAGGGGCACAATGGTACAGTGTCTTGAGTTCTGACACACAATACAATGTCTCTAAGTCTCTGTCCCAGGCCCCCGGCATCAAGGGCACAATGTTACGTATGGCTCATTCACATTAACGAGGATTTCAATGCATATTCCATCTTGATCTCCTCATCAAAATCCTTGTGCAAACCGATAGCCATTTATTTAAATGGCCGGTCCATGCTGTAGTTCACACAGTGAAGATAAACATGTTCATTCTTTTAAGGATCTTCATCGGATCCCACTCATAAGTGAGATGTAGGTTAACCCCACTGTAATAGAACTAACCTACATCAGAATCAGAGGTGAAAAATGCCTTTATAAGTGAAAATCCTTTGCAGAAATGAGAGGTGTCGCCCATCAAATATAGCATTTTCAAACATTTCTTAGTCCCACGACTTGCCAGATACTTTTAGGGAGCTACTGCATGGTCTTTTTGGGTCTCTGTCTTTAGTATCTCCTTTATTAGCAAAACTGCTATCGGTTCTTGTTTTTTTTGCCATCAGTCAGTATAATTGAATGTATGGGAAACCGACGGCAAAGCGCCTGCGGATTTTACAACATGTTCCTAAATCCACCAGCGCCAGCAACCGAGCTGAAAAAAGCGACCTGTATAGATTGTTTTTTCTATTAACCCCCTTAAGCCCCAGGCCTGAAAAGTAGTTAATGACCAGAATTTTTTTTAGTTTTTGCCTCCTTGCGTTTCAACAGTTGTAACTTTTTTATTTTTTCAATGACGCAGTTGTACGAGGCCTTGTTTTATTCGAGACAAGTTGTACTTTATGGGGAATAGTTTAAGTTCACTTATAAATAATTGCAGCATTTTGTTTTAGTTTTAATTTTTTTTACACTATTTACATTTCACACTTAATAACTTGTTAGATTAATTCTACAGGTTATTACAGTCGTGTGGATACCTAATATGTATAGGTTTTTTTTGCGTGTGTGTGTTAATATATGCACAATTATTTTTTTATTAAATATTTATTTTTATTTTATTATTTCTTTTTTTATTAATTTTTTTAACAATCTTTATGTTTTTTACTTTTTTTTTTTTTTTTTTTTTTTAATCCCATAAAGGGAGAACTGTTTTACATTTTTTAAAAATTTTTTTTACTCTTAGTAATGTGTTAGCATATTCATATATGCTAATACATTATAATCTGTGTCATTCAGACACAGGCAGTGATCAGGACAGCACACAGCCCTGGGGGCCACTCTAGGTCCACAGGGCTGACAGTGCAGCCGCTCCCTGGGCTCTGTCGGGTCACCGGGTGTTCCGATCACCCGACAGAGCAGGGAAACCCTTTGATTGTGCTGCAGTGATGATCCGCCACAATCAAAGTGTTAAAGCACCGGGTTGCGGAGGTTTCCCCACTTCCCGGTGCTCGCAGGAGATGCTCTAGGATCAGGGCTATGTAGAACAGCCCCGATCCCAGCGCTGCTGCGGCGCCCGGAGCCGCAAACTCCGATGTCTGCAGCGACACCAAAAGACATTGCTATAGACGAACGACCCGCAACAGCCGATGTCAAAAGTCGGTGGGCAGTCGTTAAGGGGTTAAAGTCTTTGGGCTTGGTAAACGGTTGATAAAATACTAAAACCGCCGAAATCCAACCGCTTTTGTGTGCTGTGTGGACTTAGCCTTATAAATATTGCCATAGGCATAAATCCAGGAGAACACAGTATGACTACCTCCAAACACAAAATATTATCTGTGGGTCATGTTGACTTTGGTGGGACTTGATGACCAATTATTTTAGGGTTAACCTGCATACAGCGGTATGCATATGTCTTACATTTATGGCTTATCAATCTATCTTGAGAACACATGACTCCTTAAAAGGTTTCAGCAGGTGTGTTGTGTAAAACCTGCGGGGTCTCAACCTGTTTAAACATAGCCTTGTTCTAATCTATTACCAAATTACTTCCCATAATAAGTGTTTAGAGAGTCGCTTAAAATGTATCATTGGTTAAAGTTAATATACAGTTCATAAAACATATAATTACCATCAGTCAATGTACAGGGCATATATTCCACTGCCAAATAATGAAGTAAAATTTGGGAATCCTCTAGTCTTACAGCTAGAAATTGGCAAGGATACACCGCATTCCAAAATGTTATGCAAATAATGTTGAAATCATCAACCATTAGAGGGTGAATCAAATTTTATTTGACAATATTGATAATATTTTAATGATATTTTTTTTTTCAAAGTAAAAAGACTCACAATGCCGTGTTCCAAATTATTCTGCACAACAGAGTAACAAAACACTTTATAGGATATAAAGGACTGATAAGGATCACCTTTGGAATTAGTAGCATTTAAAAGCAATTTCAACCAAAAACATCATGACAGGCCAAGTTGCATGATAACATATAGTAGGAGCCCTTCTTTGATGTCACCTTCACAATTCTCGCATCCATTGAACTTGTGAGTTTTTTAAGAGTTTTTGTTTGAATTTCTTTGCTGGATGTCATAATCACCTCCCTGAGCTGCTATTTTGATGTGAACGGTCTCCCAACCTGATAGATCGTTTGCTTGAGGATACTCCAAATGTTCTCAATTTGTTTGAGGTCTGGGGAGGATGGTGGCCACACCATGAGTTTCTCTCCTTAATGCCCATAGCAACCAACGATTTAGAGGTCTTCTTTGCAGCATGAGATGGTGCATTGTCCTGCATGAAGATGATTTTGCTACAGATGGCACAGGCCTTTATTTTGTACCATGTAAAAAAGTGGTCAGTCAGAAACTCATAATTTTTGAAAGGGGTCATTTTACACCTTCGGGACCCTAAAGGGTCCTACCAGCCTCCCCTCATAATCCAGCCCAAAACATGACTTTGCCACCCCCTTACGTATGTTGCAGCCTTGTTGGCACAAGGTGCCTATCCACCAACCGTCCACTTCTCCATCCATCTGGACCATCTATTTGACCACACCTAACCATTGGCTGGTGTGGCTAAATAGTAGGTTTATGGACAACACAGGCTCTGAAACCCACACCTTAGGTTCAGGGACTTCAGGGGCACCAGCGGTTTTAAAATAATGTTTGCTGCTTTGAATGGTTTTGGGCTCTCCCAACTGAAAAAATTTTGTCTGACAAAAACCTCAGCTTCTCCCCCCCCCCCCCCTCACACCGTGACACCTTCCCAAGAAAAAAAGCATGTCTAGAAAACCCTTTTCCCCAAAGAAGCAATAGGTTTGCTTCATTCACAGATCCTATTCCAGAAGCTGCTGTAAAGCATCCCTAAAGCTGAAAAACGCCTGGGTATGATCGCTCCTTAATCATATGCAGAAAACAGAAACAAAAAAATCTACCATCACAAAATAAAAATACGAAAAAAATAATACATATCAGTATCTTGCTTTAATTAATGGAAAACAATGGTGACAGATTCCCTTTAAGTAGGTTTCCTTTAATCTTGCACACCAGGCAAACTATGTATCACAGGTGTTCAATATTGATTTTAGTGATTCAAAGAGCCCTGGGACATGATACCATCCATGAGTTCAATTGAAATCCATAAAATTAAATCTTTATGACACTAAAATCAAATTTGCATCATAATTTTGGAAAAACAGTGTTATTTTTAGTACACAAAATGGTTTTCCCAGGCAAAATATTAATGTTTTCTTTAGGTTCTTCTAGCCCACAGATCTCTACTACTAAACAAAACTTCTATTCTCTTTGACAATCAGAGACCACAGACTGTTTGAGCTTATTATGAAGAATTTGTTTCTATACAGAGTTCATTCATTTTCAAGCCCTGTACAGTAGCAGCTGATGTATAGTAAAGAAAAAAGTCCACCCTTAATAATTAGTCAGTAAATGGATATAATTAACGTCTTTTGTAAAATTCACTTTAAATTTCCCGAGGAAATAGACATGGGTTTATCTCTGTAAACGATGTAAGCACAGATATCACTACCTCTATGTCTCTCCTTGTAAATGATATAGACAAACAGCGGGCCAGCACGGGCCAGGCTCCACCACAACCATGAAGCACCACCGTATTTACACAATCTTCCGGGGTTTGAAATTACGGAAGAACACCAAAATACCATTAAAGTGACTCCCTTACAACTTTTGTCAAATATTCCCTTAAAAATGGAAACTGATACTTTGCTGAAGCTTCAGTTTACAGATAGTGCAACTGGTTTGCATTTTGATGGTTAGCAACAAAATTCAGGTATCCAGCGGATAGTTGAAAATAAGTGAAAATGAAACATGAATTTCTGAAGCAAATGAACCGTGTGCGAATTATCCCTGTCTCCTGTGGCACTCATTAATTCAGGACATTTTTAATTTTAACTTTTGAACCCATTTTGATAATCCAACTGTTATAAATGAAAGATCCAACAGTTAACAGTTTCATTGGTCTCATAACCTGAATGTCTAGCAGTCATAGTCATCTTACACTGAAAGCTGACAGTTTGCCAGTGAGGGAAAAATTATGAAGTCTTTTATCTTCCTTTAGAAAAAAATATCTTACTTTAGTAAGCTTTATAGCGCCTCCTATGTGTAGCTCTTAAGAACATGAACAGGATTGTCAGACTTATTTTCACTGAGGGCCACATAAGCATTATGAAAGCCTTCAAAGAGCCATGGTGCGCAACATGGTCTGTAAAAGGCAGAGATGTTTCTTAAGGTTGCATAATAGCAACCTATTCACCTCTTTAGCACTGAGCTTCTTCTTTGTGGCGTGTATTGGATGCCTGGACAGGGATGTCAGCCCACGAGTTATTGAACATAATAATGTGGAGGTGCGTGCAAGAGCTCCAAATCCAAGATGGCGGCACTCCTTCTGAAGCCGCCTCTGCCAAGCACTGACTGTGTTGGCCAGAGGAAGTGAAGAACTGTCCAATCTACATCCAAAACTTGACCGTTCCAGCTCACTGTGCCTAATGTCTTGCAGGCCACATGAAATGATGTGATGGGATGGATTTTACACATGATTAGATTTAAAAATTTTGTCAACGATAAATGAAGACTAAAACTAAATACAATTATGTTCTGATTTGCCTTGTTTAGGAGATAATGGATATTTTATCTACCGCTTATGTACACAAGTTACATAGTTACATAGTTTGTAAGGCTGAAAAAAACAAGACTCCACCAGGGGCAGCTGTTGTGCAAAGTGTTGACCCAGGGGGAAGGAAAAAAAAAAACAGGGTTGAAGCCAATTTTCCTCATTTGGGGAAAAAAATTCCTTTCCCCGATTCCGATCGGCAATCGGAAAACCCGGGATAAAAACCCCTATTCCAGAACCCTAGTCATTAAACTTGATAATAAAAACCTAAAATGATAAAAACCCTTTTGAATCATTTTACGAATTCACCTTGACAATTCCCCCGCAGGATTTCCACAGCCCTCATGCTCAAACATAAAAAATCCCTTTTTTTATGTTTATATGAAACTTTTTTTCCTCAAGAGTAAGGATCCCCCCTTGTTCTAGATACAGTCCTAGGTATAAATAGATCTTGGGAGAGATCTCAATTTTACCTTAATTTAAACATATTTTTTTTATATCCCCCCAAAGCCGTTTTTTTCTCTAAACTAAAAAAACCTAACCTTCAAATCTTTTGGGTATTGCGATCCCCCCACCCCTTTTATTATTCTTTTTTGCCACCTTTGTACCTGTTCAAGCCTACAATGGCTTTCCTGTGCACTGGAAAACCTAAAACTGTACACAATATTTCATGTTGGTCTAACCAGTGGTTGTATAATTTGGGGGAATAATGTTTCATCATGTGCTCTATGCCCCTTTTAAGGGACCCCAGAACCTAATTGGCTTGGCAGGCTCCTGACACTACGTACAATTTAATTTTACTGTCCGCAGGATTTCCCCAAGTCCTTTCCATGTCACTTTTACCCAGATTTTTTTCCCTTTTGATGTAACAGTAAGGATTTTTTCTCCCCATGTGCAAAACCTTCATTTATCTTTTAAAACCCCATCTGCCATTTCTCTGCCCCGGACTCCAAAAACCATATCCCTTTTTAATAACACATTACCCCATTGTGTTGATTACACAGAGCTTAGTTCATCTGCAAAGCGATATTCTACTGTTAATCCCTGTGTAAGGGGCATTAAAAGAAAATATAAAATTTCCATCGGGCCCTGTGGGGACCCCCTATAAAGGGACCAGTCTAAAAGCACCTTTTAAATTTCCACCCTTTTTTTTTTTATCACTGAGCCACTTTGCTTTCCATTTCTCCCCATTTCCTCCCGTCCAAACATTCTCATTTTTCTTACAACCTTTAGTGGCACAGTAACAAAGCTTTAGAAAATCTCGAAATATAACATCCAGTGCTTCACCCCCATCCAGTCTAAA
>JAODAL010049803.1:0-27891 GCA_025379985.1 Phyllomedusa bahiana | reverse complement strand
ATTGCATTTTAATTTAAAATTTTAAACCCCTTCTCCAGAATCCCGTCATATAACTTTTTATATTATACATTAGAAATGTATCCAGACCCTTTCCAAACCCCGGTCACTATAACTTGTTTTTATTATTACATCTAAAAATGTTCCAGCCCCTTCTCCGGAATCCGGCATTTTAAATTGTTTATTTTTACATTAAAATTTTTCCAGCCCCTTTTCCCAAAACCCCGGTCATAAAAATTGTTTTTATTACATTAGAAATGTATCCAGACCCTTCCCAAAAATCCGGTCACAAAAGTTTATTTTTACTCTAGAAATTACCCAAACCCCTCCAGAATCCCGGTCCAAACTTTTTTCTAAAATTCATCTAAAAATGTATCCAACCCTCTCCAGAATCCTGGTCACTATAACTTGTTTTTTTATTACATCTAAAAATTTTATCCAACCCTTTCCAGAACCCTTTTTTTTCAAAAAATTGTTCATTTTTACATCTGAAATTTCCAGACTTCTCCAAATCCCGGTCACTAAAACCCTTTTTATTTTTTTCCAAAAATGTATCCGCCCTTCTCCAGAATCCGGGTCACTTAACTTGTTTATTATTAATCTAAAATTTTTATCCAGACCCTTCTCAAAACCCCGGCACAAACTTGTTCATTATTACACTAGAAATTTACCCAGACCCTTCCCAAATCCCGGCACTATAACTTGTTCTATTATTACATCTAGAAATGTATCCAACCTTCTCCAGAACCCGGGTCACTAAATTTGTTCTATTATTCATCTAAAATGTTTCAGCCCTTTTCCCCAAAAATCCGGGTACTATAACTTGTTTATTAATTCACTAAAAATTTTTCCGACCCTTCCCCAAATTTTTACAAAAATTTTTATTTTACATCTAAAATGTACCGACCTTCCCCCGTTTCCGGGTTACTAAAAATTATATTATTACATCTAGAAATGTACCAGACCCCTTCTCCAAATCGGTCACTAAATTTGTTATATTATTACATCTAGAAAGTACCAGACCCTTCCCCAGAATCCCGGCCCTAAATTTTTTATTATTAAATCTAAAATTTATCCGACCTTTCCAAATCGGACTAAACCATTATATTATTACATCTGAAAGGTACCCAAACCCCTTCTCCAAACCCCGGGGTCATTAAAACTTTTTATTATTCATCTAGAAATTTATCCGACCCTTCTCCGAATCCGGTCACTATAACCTTTATATTATTACATCAAAATGTATCCAACCCCTTTTTTGAACTCTGTTTGTAAATTCACCATGCAATTTTCCCTCGGGAAAGAAGTTCCACTTTTTCACTGTTTTACAGTAAAAAATTTAACTGTTTACCACCCCATAATAAAAATAATTTTTTTATAGTGCCAAAATTTTCTGCGCACTTTAAAATTTAAAGGGGTAAAAGAAAACATTAAGATCAAACACAAAGGGGAAGGCTTTGCCACAAAGGGTTTAGATCCCTGAGATCGTATGAATGATCCTATGTGTTCAATAATAACAAGAAAGGTTACGATATAATTAAAATTGGACATGTAAGGGGACATCTCCTCTGGTGGACCCAAGCAATTTCAGTATGACAATGCTTCTAGTAGATAGATAGGTTAGGGTATTGTGACGGCCCACACAAGGCTAATGGTTATTTGTGGTTGCTGATATGGTTCTTGCAAGCTTATTTTTATGTTTGGTACAATGGAGACAAGAATTTCTAGAGTTCTATCTATATGGTATAAAAATACAATATAGGTGAAAACAGATTTGATAGGTAAAACAAATATAAAAGGAATTGTAAAATAGGAAAAACTATTACTACCCAAAAAAAATAAATAAATACCGATGACACTGTTTCCCTATTGCAAAGAGGCAAGCATCCATTGTACAACACAAGTGACCTGTGCATCATCCAGATCAATAAAAAGAATTCAACTTATCCTTTAAAAAATTGTCTCACTAAGGGGTTGCTGCTTTTTTATTTAAAGATCTTGTAAAGCAAGTCCCCTTTCAATATATGTCCATTACCATGTCCACTATTCCCGTACCCCCTTTTTTATGGGCGCATATTTTCCCCAGGTTTGCTATAGCTACCGACCTGTTCAATCCTCCCGTAGGGGCCGCCGGTTGCTTAGCTAAAGGCCTTTATCTCTCTGATAGCTGCCCGCGGTTCAAGCTACAGAACCTTTCAAACTCCCTGATAGGCTGCCCACGGGGGACTATAGCTACAGACCTTTAAAACCTCCGATAGCTGCCGCACTGGTTCCCCATAGTACAACCTGTTAAAACCTTCTAAAACTCCCCGCACTGGTCAAAAAGCAAGACCCGTTTATTCTCCTGATAGGCTCCAGCAGGGCCCCATAGCTACAACCCTTTTTTCCCTCCTGATAGGCTGCCGCACTGGCTAAGCTACAGACCCGTTTGATTTTTCCTGATAGGGGTTACACTGCCCATAGCTAAACCGTTTTATCTCTCCGATAGGGACACTGGTTTCCCTTAGCTACAACCCGTTATCTCTCCTGATAGGGTGCCACACTGGTTTATAGCTACAGACCTGTTTTTTTCTCTCCCCCAAGGGGGCCATGTGGTTGCTATAGCTACAACCTGTTATTCCTCATGATAGGGTGTCAGCATGGGTTTCTATAGCTCAAAAAACCCGGCTTCTACGCGCCTATAAAGCCATAAACACGCCCCGAATTCAAAGTGAAACCAAGAAAACAGGAATGAGTTTAAAATAATCATTTTTAAATGAACAACCCCCTTTTTGGTTCGTGGTGACATAGCAAGGGAAACTGGCTTTGGGGTTTTTACCAACATTAAATAAGTTTTAAAGCTGTAAAAAAAAATCCCTGAAAATACCCAGGTACAATTTTAAAAAATTTTTCAAATAAAAGGGGCTAAATTTATTTTGTTTTAATAGAGTGATTTTAGGGATCCAAACATCTTAACCCTATATTGATCACTACTTTAGACCCCCTATCTTTACATTTTCATTTCAACATTGGTTTTTAAAAAATATCAGCACAGAGGTGTACTGAAGCTCCTGGGGCCCCAAACAGAAAGTGAAATTGGGCCCCCAGCTACCCTGTTTATTTATAATACAGGGTCTTTATGTGAGGGGGGCTTTTTGGCCCCCATAAGTGCAGGGGGCCCGGTGCTTTTTTGCCCCCCCCCTATAGCTACACCCCTATAATCATCTGTGCTTTTTTGATGAAAAACTTTAGGTGTAGTGGCCTTTAAGGATTTGAATTATTTTTTGTTTTTGGGTGGACCTATTTTTATTTACCCAGGGAGAAAACAATTTGTTGTTTAAAAAGTTCTAAAGTATTTTTTGAGCCTTGTAAAATTAAACCACAGAAGTTTTGGCAATCCCGATACAAACATGAAGCTGCTAATAAAAAAAGCCGGGAAAAGGATTCACTTCATATTATTGTATATGTACTGACAGGACGGCAATTCTAGCAAATGCTTGTTTAATATAATTAAGATATAAACCATAAGTGTCAAAAATGTCATATGTGCTCACAGCGCTTCAGCAAAGTCAAGCAAGGTCAACCCTGAAAAATTCATGAGCATCAAACGTATTCTCAGCCCAGATAAACTTCACAAGTGAGGCCAGTATTATAGTAGTTATATTCTTATACATAGGGAGCAGTATTATTATAGTTTTATTTTTTTACATAGGGAGCAGTTTATGTAGTTATATTCTTGTAATAGGGGCAGATTTTTAGTGTTATATTTTTGTCCCAGAGGGAGATTATAGTAGTTTATTCTTGTACATAGGAGGCAGTTTTTTGTAGTTATATTTTGTACTAGGAGGCGTATTTAGTAGTTATTTCTTGTACATTGGGGACGTTTTTAGTAGTTATATTTTTACATAGGAGCGTTTATAGTAGTTATTTTTGTACATGAGGGGGGGGGGTATTATAGAGTTTTATTCCTGTAATAGGGGGCAGTATTTTAGTAGTTAATTTTTTTTTAGAGGGTAGTATTATAGTAGTATATTGTTGTACATAGGAGCAGTATTATAGTAGTTATATGGTTGTACAAGGAGAGTTTATAGTAGTTATATTCTTGTACATAGAGGTCAGTATTCAGTAGTTTATTCTTGTACATAAGGGGGTATTGGGAGTAGTTATATTCTTTTTTAATGGGGCAGTATGAGTGTTATATTCTGGTTTAAAAGAGGGCAGTATTTTAGTAGTTATATTTTGTAATAGAAGCGTTTTATAGTAGTTATATTTTTGTAATGGGGGCAGATTATAGTAGTTTATTTTTGTACATAGGGGCAGTATTATAGTAGTTTTTTTTTGTAAATTGAGGCGTATTTTATATTATTTTCTTGTACATGGGGAGTTTTATAGTAGTTAATCTTGTACATAGAGGGCAGCATTAAGTAGTTATATTTTGTACTGGGCGTATTTTAGAGATTTCTTGTAATAGGGCGTATTTAGTAGTTTATTCTTGTACATAGGAGGCGTTTATAGTAGTTTATTCTTGTACATAGGAGGCGGGATTTAGGTTATATTCTTGTAATAGGGGGGCGTATTATAGTATTATTTCTTGTACATAGGAGCAGTATTTTAGTAGTTTATTTTTTCTTGAGGGCAGTATTATAGTATTATATTCCTGTAATAGGGCCAGTATTGTAGTAGTTATTTTTTCTTGTAATAGCGGGCGTTTTTAGTATTATATTTTTGTACTAGGAGCAGTATTATAGTATTTTTTTTGTTTTTAATAGGAGAGATTATGTAGTTTATTTTGTACTAGGAAAACGTTTTTAGTAGTTATATTTTTACATGGGAAAGTTTTGTAGGTATATTTTTGTTATAGAGGGGGAAGTATTATGTAGTTATTTTGTTGTCATAGGGGCAGTATTATAGTGTTTTATTGTTGTACATTGGGTGTATTTTTGTAGTTATTTTTGTACTAGAAGGTATTATTGTAGTTTTAAAATTTTTGTAATAGGGGGGGTTTATGTAAATTTTATTGTTGTCTGGGAAAAAGTATTTAGTAATTTTATTCTTGTACATAAGGGGCAGTTTATAGAGTTATATTCCTGTACATAGAGGGCGTTTGTGTAGTTAATTCTTTTACATAGAGGGTAGTATTTGTAGTTATATTGTTTGTAATAGGGCGTATTTAGTAAATTTTGTCTTGTACATAGGAGCAATGTTATAGTAGTTATAGTCTTGTACATAGGAGCAGTATTATAGAGAGCAAGACGTGCAGTATTATAGTAGTTATATTCTTGTACATAGTAAAAATAAAAGTAATCTCTTTTCAAACTATGTTATAGCAAAGAGCGGGAAAACTGGATTAAAAATCTGGAAGCGCTCAGACATAGAAGGGACAAGACACTAGGCAGTGCCACTTAAATTTTCTTTTTATTGTCCCTAAGAACATAAAATAAGTTTAAAAAAAGACGGTTTTCACGAGGTGTCTCCCCCGCTTTTAGTTGCATATTTACAATTTTCCTATTTTTCTTTATACTAAAGTTAAAAATGTCCCCCTGACCACAGTATAAAAAAAAAAAATAAATAAAAAAAAAAGTGTAAAAACTATGTGATCTTAAATTATAATAAAATATAAAATGAGTTAAATAAAAAAAAAATAAACAATCAATGAACAATATGAAAAAGATATAAAATGTGTAATGTGTAAAATTATTTAAAAAAAAAGTTGTTTTTAAATTTTTAAAATCCCCAGGGGCGGTGGGATCTCTTAATAATATAGGTTAAATAAAAGCAAAAAGCAAAAAATTTTGAACAAGTTAAAAACTGTTATTGCCCCCGAAACGACCCGTAGAGGGGGGTAAAGTATAGCTACTGACACATTTTAACAACATAAAACCTATAGAATATAGAGAAATAGTTAGAATAAGGAAATTTTGGGAGAAAGATTCAGTAAAAGAGGTGACCAGACAGAAATTCTTAAAATTATGAAAAAACTGTCATCTCGTTAAAGGCCCTGAGGATTCAAGGTGTTTATTTTTTAAAATCCCAAAATGTTTCCTTTTTAGATAATTTTTTTCACTATTGTGTACATACTCTGGAATGGCTCAATGGGTTGTACCGAAAAATTTTGGTTTCATGCCTTTGTACTGATTAAAAGTGTCTAGGAAGACTGTGGGTGGCAACCGCAGGTTCAGTTATATCGGGTGGTTGTTCACCCGTTAGATAGCTTCTTTTATTTTCCCCCTATGTTTTGGATCCCCGCAAAAACAAGTTATCAGTATATACATATAGTAAACAGAGGTCTTACGTTTTTTTACATTTAAATTTTTCTTTATTTTTAAAATGAGAAAAAATGTTTTCCCTTCCCCCATTGTTTCACAGCATTTACAGGGACTTTGGCCCTTTAGTTTTTTTCCCACTCCTTTTTTTATTTTTCCCCAACTTGGAGTGGCACCCCCTTTGGGGTTTATCCAATTTTTTATATGTTTTATTTTTGAGGGAGCAAAATTTTTTTTAGCATTTTAGCCCTTCTGAAGATCAGTGGGGGGGTTTTTCGGGTAGATTGGGTTTAGGGTTTTCAAGTTTTAGAATTCCCCCAAGTTTTTGTAGTACTTTTTGAATTTCCCTTTTGTTAGAGTTATAAGTTGTAAGAACTAAAATTTTTTTTTGTTTCTTTTTGAAAACGTTTTGATTTCAACTTCTTCTCTAATGATGGTTTGAAAAATTAAAATGGAGTGGGGAACTTTTTTAAATGTGGCTCAAAAATGTGAACCTGTGAAACAATGGTGGGGGCAAAACATTTTTTTCATTTAAGACTTAAAGAAAAATTCTCAGTTTAAAAGGACGTATGACCTGTGGTATCTCATATTGTATATCTGATAATTGTTTTTGGGGGATCCAATCACAGGGAGAAAAAAAAAATATAATAAGCTTTCTAAGCGGGTGAACAACCAAGATTAACGTGAACCCTGCGGTTTCCACCCCCAGTCTTCCTAGACATTTTAATCATACATAAGGGCAGAAACCAAAATTTTTTTGGGACAAACCCTTGAGCAATTCCAGAGTATGTACACAATAGTGAAAAAAATTTTTTCTGAAAGGAAACATTTTTTGGATTATAAATTAAACACCTTGTCCCACGGGTTAACGAGTGAAAGTTCGAACTTAAGAAAATTTTTGTCTGGTCACCTCTTTTACTGAATCTTTTTTTCCCCAAATTTTCCCCTTTTTCTAACTATTTCTCTATTTGCTATAGGTTCTAGTTTTAAAATGTGTCAGTGCTTACTTTTGACCCCCTACAGGTCGTTTCAGGGCAGTTAACAGGTTCTTAACATTGTATCAAAATTGTTGCATTTGCTGTTTACTTAACCTATATTTAGGAGCAGTATTATAGTAGTTATATTCTTGTACATAGAGGGCATTATTATAGTAGTTATATTCTTGTACATAGAAGCAGTATTATAGTAGTTATATTGTTGTACATAGGAGCAGTATTATAGTAATTATAGTCTTGTACATAGGAGCAATGTTATAGTAGTTATAGTCTTGTACATAGGAGCAGTATTATAGAGAGCAAGACGTGCAGTATTATAGTAGTTATATTCTTGTACATAGAGGGCAGTATTATAGTAGTTATATTCTTGTACATAGTAAAAACAAAAATAATCCCTTTTCAAACTTTTGTTATAGCAAGAGCGGGGAAAAAACTGGATTAAAACTCTGGACAGCTTACAGACAATAGAAGGGACAAGACACTAGGCAGCTCGCCACTTTAAAAGTGTCTTTTTATTGTCCAAAAGAACATAAAATAAGATAAAAAAAGAGCGTTTCACGAGGTGTTCCCCCTCGCTTCTTCAGTTGCATATGTTACACATTGTCCATATTGTTCTTTATCTATAAACTTAAAATGTCACATGATCCACAGTATAACAAAAGATAAATAAAAAAAAAGTGATAAAAGCTATGTGATCTTAAATTATCAATAAAATATAAAAATGAGTAAAATAAAACATAAACACTCAATGAACAATATGAATAAGATATAAATGGTGTACATGATAGTAAAATTATTTAAAACAAAGCTAGTATCAATTGTTAAAATCCACCATCGGGCGGTGTGGATCTGTTAATAAATATAGGTTAAGTAAACAGCAAATGCAACAATTTTGATACAATGTTAAGAACCTGTTAATTGCGGCATCCAATATATAGGGAGAACTATAATGAAGCTATCTAAGCGGGTGAATAACCACAGATATAACGTGAGCCATGCGGTTGCCACCCACAGTCTTCCTAGACACTTTGAATCAGTACATAAGGGCATGAACCAAGATTTTCGGTACAACCCATTGAGCACATTCCAGAGTAGTACACAATAGTGATAAAAAATTATTCTGAAAAGAAACATTTTGGATATATAAATTAAACACCTTGAACCCTCACGGCCTTAACGAGATGACAGATTTCATAACTTAAGAAATTTCTGTCTGGTCACCTCTTTTACTGAATCTTTCTTCCTCAATTTTCCTTATTCTAACTATTTCTCTATATTCTATAGGTTCTATGTTGTTAAAATGTGTCAGTAGCTATTCTTTAGCACCCTCTACAGGTCGTTTCAGGGCAGTTAACAGGTTCTTAACAGTGTATCCAAATTGTTGCATTTGCTGTTTACTTAACCTATATTTAGGAGCAGTATTATAGTAGTTGTATTGGTGTACATAGGTGCAGGATTATAGTAGTGATATTGTTGTACATAGGAACAGTATTATAGTAGTTATATTCTTGTACATATGGGTATGTATTATTGTAGTTATATTCTTGTACATAGGAGCAGTATTATAGTTGTTATATTCTTGTACATAGGGAGCAGTATTTTTAGCAGTTATATTCTTTGTACAGAGAGGCAGTATTATAGTAGTTATAGTCTTGTACATGGGGCAGTATTATTGTAGTTATAGTTTTTGTACATAGAGCGGTATTATTAGTAGTTATATTCTTGTACTTCGGAGCTGTTTTATAGTAGTTATATTGTTGTACATAGGAGCAGTATTATAGTAGTTATATTCTTGTCATAGGAACAGTATTTATAGTGTTATATTCTTTTTACATAGGAGCGGTATTATAGTAGTTATATTCTTGTACAGAGGAGCAGTATTATAGTAGTTATATTCTTCTACATAGGGATCAGTATTATAGCAGTTAT
Source organism: Phyllomedusa bahiana (assembly GCA_025379985.1). Taxonomy (NCBI): domain Eukaryota; kingdom Metazoa; phylum Chordata; class Amphibia; order Anura; family Hylidae; genus Phyllomedusa; species Phyllomedusa bahiana. The sequence continues at coordinate 18,728 of JAODAL010049803.1, read as the reverse complement.
ATTCTTGTACATAGGAGGCAGTATTATAGTAGTTATATTGTTGTACATAGGAGCAGTATTATAGTAGTTATATTCTTGTACATAGGAACAGTATTATAGTAGTTATATTCTTGTACATAGGAGCGGTATTATAGTAGTTATATTCTTGTACATAGGAGCGGTATTATAGTAGTTATATTCTTGTACATAGGGAGCAGTATTATAGCAGTTATATTCTTGTACATAGGAGGCAGTATTATAGTAGTTATAGTCTTGTACATAGGAGCAGTATTATAGTAGTTATAGTCTTGTACATAGGAGCAATATTATAGTAGTTATAGTCTTGTACATAGGAGCAGTATTATAGAGAGCAAGACGTACGGGGAACATGGACCATCTTTAACTCTTATGCAAGTGGTGCTGGTCAACCCCAATGTCGTTGATTGGATGAGTGCCAGCATGTATGACACTGTGCCTCAGTAGGCAAAGTGCTAATGAGACAACACTAAACAGATGTTCTTTAATGGAATGGGCTGATGGGTACTGGTTCACCAAACTCTGCACTGTTTTTAAGTGAAAACACAAGAAAATGTCCTTTGTAGAAGACCTAATATATACATAAGGGTGAGTGCAGAATATACCCACCCAAGCCCTTAGATGATGGCGCATCAATATAAACCACAGCTACAAGTATCAGATGACACTAGTGCTAAAGATGGCAGTAATAAACCACTCTCTATAGTCATGTAGTTGTTTGGAACAAACTTTTAGCCATTAAAGGGGTTGTCCACTTTATAATGTTTTTATGTATTATATATAGAATAGGAAAATGATAAAATTTCCTAACATGCATGTATTGAAAATTCTGTCCCTGATCCTTTAAAATCAGTACAGAGAAAAAAAAATGTATAGTCCACATTCCTGTAAGCAGTAATGGCTCCAGTGGAGTAAATATGTGGACTAAATAGTCATGTGACCACCACACAGGTCATGTGACCCTGGTATCCAGATAAGAGTAGTGTATGGAGGAGCAGAACTTCTCCAGTATTACCACCTCCAACATCATCTTATCATGTGACCACCACACAGGTCATGTGACCCCTGGTATTCAGGTAACAGTAGGTTATGGATGAGCAGAACTTCTCCAGTATTACTACTTCCAACATCATCTTATCATGTGACCACCACACAGGTCATGTGATCCCTTGTATCCAGGTAACAGTAGTGTATGGAGGAGCAGAACCTCTCCAGTATTACCACCTCCAGCAGCGTCTTATCATGTGACCACCACACAGGTCATGTGACCTCTGGTATCCAGGTAAAAGTAGTTTATGGAGGAGCAGAACTTCTCCAGTATTACCACCTCCAGCAGTGTCTTATCATGTGACCACCACACAGGTCATGTGACCCTGGTTTCCAGGAAACAGTAGTGAATAGAGAAGTAGAACCTCTCCAGTATTACTACCTCCAGCAGCATCTCATCATGTGACCACCACACAGGTCATGTGACCCTGGTATCCAGGTAACAGTAGTGTATGGAGGAGCAGAACTTCTCCAGTATTACTACCTCCAGCGGTGTCTTATCTTGTGACCACCACACTGGTCATGTGACCCTGGTATCCCGGGCCGGGACGACGGGTAGGCAGGGGGAGGCAATCGCCTAGGGCGCCTACCTCTGCCTGTCCCTCAGGGGCGCAGACAGGGGCCCCGAACCTCCCGGTCTCCAGGCCGCTGCCATGGGCCTGGAGCACCGACTGGCCCTGCCTCCCTCAGCTGCATGTGCGTCCGCTGGACGCCCATACAGCTGCGGGCTTCTGCGGAGCAGAGAGCGAGCGCTCCCTGCTCCGCAGACAGTGTCGGACCGGCTCCCTGGAGGATCGCTGGATCATCCGCAAGGGCACGTTCCGACACAGCGGGGCCGCCAGGTCCTCACAGCCCCCGTGTGGCTCAGCTGGGCAGCGTCGTGATGAAGTGATGTCATCAGACGCTGCCTCTCCTCGGGCGCATAGCCCGTCATAGGCCATTCGCCCAAGGAGCTGCCGGAGGAGCGCGCGGCCGGTAAAGAAGAGGAGCGCGCGGCCGGGAAGCAGGTACGGTGAGTATTCAAGGTGTTATTTTTAAGTGCCTGACTGCCTCTATATGCCTGCCTCAGTGCCCCCTATATATACCTGCCTGCCAGAGTTCCCCTATATATGCCTGCCTCAGTGACCCTATATACACCTGCCTGCCAGAGAGCCCCTATATATGCCTGCCTCAGTGCCCCCTATATATACCTGCCTGCCAGAGTGCCCATATATATGCCTGCCACTGTGCCCCCTATATATGCCTGCCTGTGTGCCCCCTATATATGCCTGCCTGTGTGCCCCTATATATGCCTGCCTGTGTGCCCCCTATATATACCTGCCTGTGTGCCCCTATATATGCCTGCCTCTGTGCCCTGTATATATGCCTGCCTCTGTGCCCCTATATATACCTGCCTGTGTGCCCCCTATATGCCTGCCTGTGTGCCCCCTATATATGCCTACCTCTGTGCCCATATATACCTGTCTGTGTGCCCACTATATGTATATATGCCTGCCTCTGTGCCCCTATATACCTGTCTGTGTGCCCCCTATGTCTATATATACCTGCCTGCCAGAGTGCCCCTATATATGCCTGCCTCAGTGCCCCCTATATATACATGCCTGTGTGCCCCCTCTATATGCCTGCCTGTGTGCCCCCTCTATATGCCTGCCTGTGTGCCCCCTATATATGCCTGCCTGTGTGCCCCCTATATATACCTGCCTGTGTGCCCCTATATATGCCTGCCTCTGTGCCCCGTATATATGCCTGCCTCTGTGCCCCCTATATATGCCTGCCTCTGTGCCCCTATATCCCTGCCTGTGTGCCCCTATATATGCCTACCTCTGTGCCCATATATACCTGTCTGTGTGCCCACTATATGTATATATGCCTGCCTCTGTGCCCCTATATACCTGTCTGTGTGCCCCCTATGTCTATATATACCTGCCTGCCAGAGTGCCCCTATATATGCCTGCCTCAGTGCCCCTATATATACCTGCCTGCCAGAGTGCCCCTATATATGCCTGCCCCTGTGCCCCCTATATATGCCTGCCTGTGTGCCCCCTATATATGCCTGCCTGTGTGCCCCCTATATATGCCTGCCTGTGTGCCCCCTATATATACCTGCCTGTGTGCCCCTATATATGCCTGCCTCTGTGCCCCGTATATATGCCTGCCTCTGTGCCCCTATATATACCTGCCTGTGTGCCCCCTAAATGCCTGCCTGTGTGCCCCCTATATATGCCTACCTCTGTGCCCATATATACCTGTCTGTGTGCCCACTATATGTATATATGCCTGCCTCTGTGCCCCTATATACCTGTCTGTGTGCCCCCTATGTCTATATATACCTGCCTGCCAGAGTGCCCCTATATATGCCTGCCTCAGTGCCCCCTATATATACATGCCTCTGTGCCCCCTATATATGCCTACCTCTGTGCCCCGTATATATGCCTGCCTCTGTGCCCCCTATATTTACCTGCCTGTGTGCCCCCTATATGCCTGCCTGTGTGCCCCCTATATATGCCTGCCTGTGCCGCTATATACCTGTCTGTGTGCCCACTATATGTATATATGCCTGCCTCTGTGCCTCTATATGCCTGCCTGTGTGCCCCTATATCTATATGCCCGCCTGAGTGCCCCTATACATACCTGCCTGAGAGTGCCCCTATATATACCTGCCTGAGTGCCCCTATATATACCTGCCTGAGAGCCCCTATATCTATATACCTGCCTGAGAGTGCCCCTATATCTAAATACCTGCCTGAGAGTGCCCCTTTATTTATATATCTACTTGTCTAAGGGTACAATATCTATATACCTGCTTGACTGAGAGGGAATATCTATATACCTGCCTAATTGAGGGGGCATATATACCTGTCTAACTGCAGGGACCTATATAGCTTCCTATCTGAGGGGACGTATATACCTGTCTAACTGAGGGGACTTATATACCTTATAAGTAAGGAGTTGCTGGAAATGTGAGGATTCTAAGATATTTGTGTCCAAATCTGCAGGGACGAGTATTGGCCGGGAGCAATCAGCATGAAGGTGTGAACCGGATGGAGAAGAAAAGGGAAAGTGAACGACGCTGATCAGAAATGATGTCTCCAGTGAGTCACTAAATGTAACGTCAGCGTAATCACTTACATTTCTGCAGAGTGTCTACATACAACTAGTATCTATCACTATATGGTCACTGTATGGCGGTAATATATGTCTGTAGAGCCTGTGTAAAGCTGATGTGGTGGTTGTGTTTGGTCAGGGTCTGGCAGGATTATTTGATCCTTAAGCGCTCCACACTCCTGGTACGTAACAGCTGCGCTTTGCATCCTGAAAGCGGATGCGAAAAGCGCAGGTGAGCGGCGGCAGGTAGATCGGCAGCGGCGGCTGGATCGGCGCAGGTGAGGAGAGAGAGAGAGACTGGTGCAGGGGCGAGAGGAATTACGGGGGCGTGCAATTTTTGGGGGAGCGAAGGGGGTGGCGCCATTGGCTGTACTTGCCTAGGGCACCAAAATGCCTTGTCCCGGCCCTGCTGGTATCCAGGTAACAGTAGTGTATGGAGGAGCAGATCTTCTCCAGTATTACTACCTCCAGCAGTGTCTTATCATGTGACCACCACACAGGTCATGTGACCCCTGGTATCCAGGTAACAGTAGTGTATGAAGGAACAGAACTTCTCCAGTATTAGCAACTCCAGCAGCGTCTTATCACTTGACCCCCCACACAGGTTGTGTGAACCCTGGTATCGAGGTAACAGTAGTGTATGGAGGAGCAGAACTTCTCCAGTGTTACCACCTCCAACAACATCTTTTCATGTCTGTCAGTGTCTGTGGAGAAGATACTGCACGATCTTCTCTCTGTGTCATCCTTCTGCTTTGTTTTACAGATAACATTATTAACATGACAACAGTTATTTTGTATGGGGTGAAGTTTTACAGAAAACTTTATTAACAAGAGGACAGCAGTTATACAAGTAGCTACACACAGTGAGGAAGTTGCTGGAATAATCATATGTATAATAATTATTTCCCATTATTCCCATTCAATAACCCCACAGATGTCATGTGACCCTGCTGATAACTGACTGTCAGGAGGTCACATGACTGACCATGTTTAGTCCATGGGGGCCAATACTGTGGACAGGAATGTGGGCTGTACCTTTTTTTTCTAGATAGGAGCAAACTGCACTGGTAAAAAGAGGTACAGGAGCCAGATGTTAAACTGTTAACCCACATGCATATTAGAATGTTGTCTGATTTCCTGTTACACACATAATAAATAAAAATAATATACAGTGGACAGCCCTTTTAATCCACACAACATGGAGTAAAAGTTCAGATGCATTGAATTAATATTACACATGGCTGCAAATGTGTTCATCCCCTTTAAAAGTCACTAGCTGCAAATCTGGTGTCTGGTAAATGATGTCCCAGTGCGTTTTACAGCGATAATATCACAGGAGAAGTCGGAGACGTTACGTAGCCATTGTTATTTCATTGACCTTTCAGCATCCCATTGTGATGGCGACAATGTTACCAAATTGTATCCTGAGCTTTACCAATTATCCTTCTCCAACAAAAGCGATTAGACCGAGATTAGGAAAAAGCTTTTCCTCTAAGTACTTAATTGCAGGTTCTATCATTAATTACTCTGCAAACACATAACTATGAAGAATAAACGATCGTATTCGAGTCATCTCTCAATTGTTTCTTTTGTGTAGCTCTCTGATTATAACTCAGAGGTTTAACCTGCAGTCCTGTGTAAACACATGATATTGTTCTGGCTTATGTGAAATACAAATACTTTGTCCGTATGTGATCGTGTCTGTTATGCAGTAAGTAGTAAGAATAATGGTAACGCACTCTGTTTGGAGCGAGGAGAATGCAAGGAAAGTGCTCAATGGAAGAGGATCAGCCACCATAGGTATACAGATGTAGCAAAACTAAACTTAACAGATAATACAGTATAATATCACGGCTACAGTGTTGTAGTCAGAGAGATGTATGGGGAAATTGAAGTCTGCCAGACTCCTGGAAGAGTTGGCAAGTCTCCCGGGCACCATACATGTAAAGTGCAGGCTCTGAGGCTATGCCCACAGTCTCCACAGCGAGAGACTTCTGTAATGTACAGCTAGGCTCCCACTGCAGTGCTGGGAATGGAGCTAGGTCCAAGCCAAGACATTTAACCCCCTAGATTACACGGTTAGTAACATTTGCAGCATTTAAATGGTTGACAGAGTTAAGAGCTTCCTCTGTTACCCATAAGCACCCTAGCAACGCGATTGCAGGGTGCCCATAGTTTCCATGGTAGCTAGAGGCCAACATGATGGTCTCTGAAATGATTCCTGTGTGTAATCCAGCAAGATAATATATATAAAACAAAGTTTATTAATCCATATATAAAGAGTAAAACAGAATCACAGATCCCCGCTACGCGTTTCAGACCAAGTGGGTCCTTCTTCCCGGCATTTGGTTCCATGAACCTGATCCTCATTAAAAACAAACAAGGGCCAATCATAACATAACAGATTGAATTATGTGACTTTAATAGCAGAGGCTCACACACGGGAACATACGAATAGATGGATAACTCACTATATCGTATTCACATAAGATCTCTTATTACAACACAGCAATTAACCTGTGATGCGGTAGAACTGTATTCAGCTATCCCAAATGATCTAGCCATTGTAGCAGTAGAATATTACCTCTTATAATACAGTGATTATAACCCTGAACTACAACAGTTAGGGCGACATGTATGATCTAGACGCATAGAGGACAGTTCTAAATAGCTGTAAAGCAGTGTAGAATGCTCCAGGATGTCTGGACCTGTTCTACAGGGGGTCATAGATTTGCCGCTTTCTAATTCCACTATGACAACTCAGGCTCAGGTAAACCACTTTTACCTTGGTCTGGCTGTTCCAGCAGTAATGCGCCCAGTTTTCCCATCCTCCAGTCATAAATCTGTAGAATCATACGGTTGTGGTGCGACGCCCCCAGAACACCCCACATCTCAGGCGCGTTACAAAGTACCGCGGGCGCCCGACAATGCATCTAATTTTGCAGTGCGCCAGCTGTTATATTGAGAGAACAGCGCTGTGACAGTTTTTAGGCCGGAAGGACACCAGAATACTCTTTTGCCCCATACATACATGGCGCCGTTAATCCTCATCTCTATTGCGTTTTTATAGGAGCACAATTTTCTTTGTCTTCAATAGAACATACTATATCCAAATTTAAGGTACACCCATGGGTACCACCTTTTCACTGTTCCTGGCAAATGCGTCTAATTTTGCAGTGCACCTGCTCATATATCGAGAGAACAGGGCTGCAACAGTTTTGGGGTTGGAAGGACACCAGAATACTCTTGTAGCCCCATACATACATGTCGCCCTTAATCCTCATCTCTATTGCTTTTCTATAGAAGCACAATTTTTCTGTCTTCAATAGAACACACTATGTCCAAATTTAAGGAACACCCATGGGTACCACCTTTTCACTGTTCCTGGCAAATTTGTTTATGGCTTGGTGGAAAACCAATGCCATATACAACCATGACAACTCATTCGGTGAAACTGTATCAGATGGTTTGGGCGCTACATCGACGCTCTCCTCATGGTAGGGGATCACCATGTGGTGCCCATTTAGAAGTTTGTTACTACATTAATAGCAACTCCTGTAATTTGGAGTTCACCAGTGCGTGGAATGCCTCTACAATTGCCTTCTTGGACATCAGATTTATAGGAGATCCAGTGAATATTAAGGTCACCACAACCCTGTATAGGAAACCTAATTGAGCTAATACCTTAATAAATGTCAATAGCTGTCATTTTAGGCATGTTATTTCAGCCATACCTCTAGGTGTGTATGGAAGAGCGAGTGGGCTTGTATGTTCAATAAAGATTTTGAGGAAAAAATTCAACAGATAGATAAAAGACTGCAGGAAAGAGGTTATCCAGATACATCTTTTCCATTGATAGCACTAGGCTTTTGCCCGGGCGCCCCACAAGTATAGGTGTCCCAAGTGGTGTAAGTATGTCCTAGGAACACAAGAAATATACTCTGGATCCCTTGGTTGGTTTTGCTTATTTAACTGTTTGTGTGTTTTTAGGATGTGCAAACAATTAAAAACCATGGTGGAGAAGGGAGCCAAAGGCTTCCTGTCCTGCCAAATATTCTTGGAGGCTGCATAAGTGGTGAGAAAATATGGGTGTGCTTGGGGGGGGGGGGGAGGGCTCGAGGATTGGCCAAATGGGATATCATGTGTTTGGCAGGGCCCACTGCTGGGGCCCAGAATTCTGTTAAGACGGCTTTGAGGTTACCTACACTGGACACCTCAAAGAGCCCAAAATAAAACATCCACTAAAACACAATATTGTTCCAATCAAGGAACCAATCAAGACAGGGAAAAAATTCAATTTTCAGTTTTCTCTTCGATTTATAGCCAAGATTACAATAAAATCAAAAACTTTTCTATAAATGATTACCGATATTTAGACACTATACTGGCACAAATCATAGATGATTGGGTAAAATGCGTCCCGGAATGCAACAGGAATCTGGCAAATTTACACACCCCTAGAATTTTGGCCAAACCTAATACAAATACTATGTTTGTCCCTCAGGGGCTCTTTCCGTTGCAGGGGAGATAGATGTAAAGTTTGCCCTTACACATGCAAAATACTGAAAACACAAAAAATGATCAAAATTATGACTTTTCTAAACTGTAATACCTCACCATGCGGTTTATGCCATCCAATGCACAAACTGCTCTAGACTTTACATAGAGTGCACTATCCGTAAAATTAAGACAAGAATAGCTTAGCATAGGGATTAAGAATAAACAGTCAGAAAAATCAGGAGCAGTTAGACACTTTATACAAGAACATTAAGGAGATTTAAAATTTTTTCACTTTCTTTGGTCAAAAGACCGGAACGGCGGAGGAAATTGGGAACGAGTCAAACAAAGGGAGGCGGCATGGAATCTAAATTTAAATACAAGAGTCCCATTGGGCAAGAATAACAGAAATGATTTACTTTACATTTATTAACCCCTTTATCCCTATCCCTCCCTTCCTTTACAATAATCTATAACCGTGCACATCACGGTGTTTAGAGAGGTTGTCTCACTACATTGATTCATTTCACCTCAGTCCTGTTTTCTTGGTTTCATTTAGAATTCAGGGGTGTGTTTACTGGATTCTACTAGGCTGCAGTAGAAGCCAGGTCTGTAGCTATAACAACCAGTGCTGGTAGCCTATCAGGAGAGATTGAACAGGTCTGTAGCTATAGCAACCAGTGCTGGCAGCCTATCACGAGAGATTGAACAGGTCTGTAGATAAAGCTACCAGTGCTGGCAGCCTATAAGGAGAGATTGAACAAGTCTGTAGTTATAGCAACCAGCACTGGCAGCCTATCAGGAGAGATTGAACAAGTCTGTAGCTATAGCAACCAGTGCTGGCAGTCTATCAGGAGAAATTGAACAGGTCTGTAGCTATAGCAACCAATGCTGACAGCCTATCAGGAGAAATTGAACAGGTATGTAGCTATAGCAACCAGTGCTGACAGCCTATCAGGAGAGATTGAACAGGTCTGTAGCTATAGCAACCAGTGCTGGCAGCCTATCAGGAGAGATTAAACAGGTCTGTAGCTATAGCGACCAGTGCTGGCAGCCTATCAGGAGAAATTGAACAGGTCTGTAGCTATAGCAACCAGTGCTGACAGCCTATCAGGAGAAATTGAACAGGTCTGTAGCTAGAGCAACCAGTGCTGACAGCCTATCGGGAGAGATTGAATAGGTCTGTAGCTATACCGACCTGAGGAGCTGATGCAGCCCATACAAGAGGGGATATCTAGGAATAGGTAGGACACTGATAATGGACACATATTGCAAAGTGACTTGTTTTTACAAGATCTTTAACATAAAAAGCAGCGATCCTTGCAGTGAGGCAACCCCTTTAAATCTCACAAGGTTTGCATAATAGAAGGTATTTATAGGACAGACGTCATAGGCACAGTCAGTTACATGACTAAGTATGGTTCCCAATCGTAATAGATAACACAGTTCTGCAACACAGACCAGGTACATGCTGGATATGTCTGCTCTGCTGTAAGATAATAACTGTATACCCGATCACAACATAGTGTTAGACGGGGCACTTCCTTTGTTACACCACTATATTTAGATGCACGATTGCTATATTGTGTTGTAAGGAGACATCTTATGTGGATACAATGTAGTTATTCATCTGTTTGTCTGTACCCATGTGTGATCCTCTGCTATTCTAGTGACGGAATTCCAGCTGTTGTTAGGCGACATCCCCCCGGCAGAGGACGACCAGTATTTTACGCTCGGCTTTCGTTTCTTGTACCGGTTTTTGTCCCTTTTTTGCCTCCTTCTTTGGCCGTCCCATTCAATTGAACAGTACTATAATCCATTTTCAAGTGAAATACAACGGATTATAGAACAAGTTCTAAGCTTTTTTTTTTTTCGTATTTGAAATCTGACCCCAGAAAATCCGAGCTGTGTAGACTACAGCTTGGCTTTTCTATTGAGGTCTATGGGGATTATTGATATTTGGATTTTTGCGGATTCTAAAAACTGTATTCACTTAAAAATCCAACAGTAAATCATTGCCCGTAGACGTAGCCTTATAGGATTGGCCCTTGTTAGTTTTTAATGAGGATCAGGTTCATGGAAGCGATTGCTGTGAAGAAGGCCCCACGTAGTCTGAAACGCGTAGCGGGGATCTGTGGTTATGTCTTTCTCTTTGTATACGGATTAATAACCTTTGTTTTATATATATTATCTCGCTGGATTACCCACACTTGATGTCGGACTGGGGTGCTTAGGGCCCATAGGTGGAGTTGACTCTAGGGGCTCACCAGTTGAGCTGTTTCTGGGCCCACAGGTGGAGTATATTTTAGGGACCCACCCTATAGCTGCTGTAAATGACTGTAGTTGCCTCCTTCTCTGCATCTCTTTCTCTGATTTTTTGCCTCTTCTGAGAATGTACATGCAGTCAACTCAAGGTCTACCATGCTCAGGAGCCCGCAGGGGGTTTCCCCTATTCCCCTGTGGGCCAGTCCGAGCCTGCACACACATCATTACAGAGAGCCATTGGCCAATGGATCATTCATCCGAGAGGGGCAACATAGACAGCTGGGATAAGTGAATGAATGTGGCTTCTGCATGAGTAAGTCACTCATCTGTTGAACTGTTTAATGTCCTCTGGGTCTGACGTGCACAGGAGCCTATTAGAATGTAATAGGTTGCCTGTAACAGATACAGTATAATACATAACCATAGAGAAGTGTACAGTAATGTATTGCTATATAATATAAAAGAGATCAAGCAATCGCAGAGCTTGGTCCAAAACTGAAAAAAAAGCTAATAAACTAGAAAAGTTTAAACAAGTAAAAAAAAAAAAAAAACTAACAAAAAAACTTTGATTCCCAAGAAAAACAAAAACACTTTATTTTGTACAAAAAAATAAAAAAAAATTATTGCACATAACAGGTATTTCCGCATCTGTAATGATCTAATCTATAAAATTGTTGTGTTACTTAAAGGGGTTTTGCCACGATGTAATGTTGGCGTGGGATCCTCCAAAATGGGTATTTAATCACTTTTCTAAATATATGTGATTACAAAAAGTGAAGATTCTGAGAGCTACAGCATTTCTCAATCCCCCTTAGTTACCTGAAAGCTTGCATTAGACATGACCAGAGGAGCTGACAGGCCGCGCTTGTGTGAAACACTTCTTATCTGATGACAGGGAAAATTAATGAGCTTCAAGGGGCTGGGGAGAAAGTACAGTATATGAGCCTGTGTCTTGCTGTATAGAGAATCAACTGTTGTAAAGTTATTATTTGAGTTAGGTTTTGAGACGCTTCCTTATTCCTCACTCTCTGCTCACCCCCTCCCTCTCTCCCCTGCAGCCTTCATGACTGAGCATGATTTGTTTGTATTCTACTCCCGTGTTGATAAGGAGGTAAGTAACTTACGTCCTGGCAAAACCCCTTTAATCCGTGCAGTGAACACTACGAAAAAAGTAATACTATGTCACAATTCATTTTTTTCCATCCAACAAAAAACAGAATCAAAAGTGATGAAAAAAATCTTATGAAATCCAACATGGAACCAACACACGTCAACTTATCACACACTTTAAATCTTACACACCTCCATTGACAATAGAGTAACAAAGTTATAGCTTTTAGAGTATTGGGACATAAAACCTAATTTTTGATGTAGCAGTGTGTAACGACATTGGTGGGCTTCCAACAACAACACAGAGTCACATGAATACCCACAGTGAGCCACAAAGGGGCATGACCTACCGCAAACCTCCCAATGGGTGGTACCACCTGATTTGGTGTGGTCCAGGGACATTACTGGGTGGTCCAGGAGCAGACAGAGACGGGTATGGGCGGTCCAGCCCCCATGTCATTCAATATAGTGCAGGTCTAGTATACATAATAGACCAGCACTAGATGAGTTGGCAATCTGACAGCATGCAGATGAAGATTAGTGCATCTTTGGTGGAGATTCAATGCGGATAAACTCCAGTAATGGAAGAGTAATAGCAATAACTGTCCCTAGCTAACTGCCCTTGATGTCATCCTTCAAAAGCTCTCCCTATAACTACCGCCAACACTGGAACATCTTTCCCTGGCATCAACCCTAAAACCATACCCTCAAATATGTCCCTAAGCTACAACTGACCTGAATACAGAAAGTGGCTTTAGGACTCGGGGAGTCCCAAACAAGGCCCACCAGATCCTAGACAACCATGAAATCTATCATTTTTAAAAATTACAAAGTTCCAAACTGGGCTAAACAAGACAAGAAACAAGATACAGCCTGACACAACCGAACTGACAACAGACGAGACAGAGGAATCCCACACAACTAAAAAAGATCTATTCTACTCTACTCTGCAACCTGGCTGTCATTTTAAGCTGAGCTTTACAGAGTATACTAATGAGCTCAGGTGTGCAGCCAGGTCAGCTGACAAGCAAGTATCCTGAGCAGTTGCCATGCAGCCACTCAAAACAAACACATACAGCACAAGACACACACAGACTCTTAGGGGGATATGTATGAACGGGGCTGCGCCAGAAGTCTGGTATCTTTTCAGCCCAAAGACTGGCACCATTCGCTATATCTTAAAATGTCTGCACTCCATTATCAGGCTCATTACAGAGCACCCGCGGCACTTTGTAATGTGCCTAAGATTGGGGGGGGGAGGTGCTGGAGGTGTCGCACTACAACCGTATGAAGTTACTCATTTATAGCTTCAGTACGGCAAATCCAGGCGCATTACTGCTGGAACAGGTAGAGCACTTTAAAAGGGGTTTACCTGAGTCAGAAGTTTCACTTTATAGCTAGAAAGCGCTAAATCTATGACCCGCAGTAGAACAGGTTCATAGATTCAGGCGCATTCTACACTACTAATGCGCGCAAAAAAATGGTGCCTGGAGGCCAAAAATCATACATGTCGCCACTACTGTCCTAATAGGCCTAAACGAAAATGCAGTAGAGTTCCTGCCATTCATAACATAATGTTGAATTTGCTATTTGGGAAAAAAATTTAGGACACTTTACTGAGCTTTTTAAAAGGGGTTTTACTCCTTTCAGTCCTTCAGGCTTTCCCAAATTCCCCTGCAGCTTTGGGGGGTTTTATAGGGAGTGGGCTGACATTTAAGCTCTTCCTAGCTGGCTGTAAATGTGAGCTAGAAGAACTGTATTTGTCATCAGAGGAAGCTTCTAGTGCTGCCAAGATGCACCAGTTTGCTGCTAAGTGACTCTTTAAAAAGGACCCTGCAAAAGGGAAAAAGCTCAGTTTTTTGACACATTTTGGGAGACCTCGGGGGCATCCCCCAATCCTAAAAATGAAGGCCCCAACCTTCTTCTGTTGGGTATTAAGAGGAAGGATAGATGGAGTAAAGTAATACATGACGGAAGGGGTTCCCCTTCACCAGGGTTTTCCCCTGTACAGAATGTTAAACACAGGGGTTTTTTAGAAGGTTGTAGGATTTTCTATTATACACATAATACATAAAAACAATATAAAATAGACAGCCCCTTTAACCCATCACAGCGTGGAGTAAAAGTTCAGAAGCATTGAATTAACATTACACATGGTTGCAAAAGTGTTCATAACCTTTAAAAGTCACTAGCTGTAATTCTGGTGTCTGGTAAATGATCTCACAGTGATAACATCACAGGAGAAGCCGGAAACACTACTGAACCATTGTTATTTCATTGAGCTGTGAGTGGCGACAATGTTACCAAATTGTACGATTTTTTACCTTTTAATCTGAAAGGGACATTTCAGGGCCACGAGAAAAATACAGAGGGAGTTGGGGCCCCTTTGCCCCGGGCCCCCAACCCCTGCCCCCTCCTCTTGGGGTACTAAAATCCTTACGGGGTTCGGTCCCAACCAGAAAAAACGACACTATTCTGAAAAAGTGAACACAAACGCGGGAAAAACTAACATAAAAAAACAGGGACATCAGACGGGCCCAAAGGCCAGTAACAGAAAGGGCATTACAGAATCAGGAAACAAAGGAAAACAAGAGCCCCAACCCAAAGGGTAAAAAAAACACAGAAGCACCCCAATAATAATTTAAAAAAAAAATAATCTTTATTTATATAGCCCAACATATTCCCCCCAGCATTTTAAACAATGAAAGGGGGTTTATAAGCAAAAGACAAACCAGACTTACATTAAAAAAAAGCTACTGACAAAGGGAGCACGGGGTTTTGGGGGCCCCCGCTCGCAAGAGCTTAAAATCTATTGGGGTTAGGGGTTAAAAAAAAAGGGCCCTGACAAGTGTTTGGGTTTACAAGGGAAACCGGGCCATTTACATAAATGGGGGGTGTATAAAAATAAAATGTGGAGAACCTGCCACCCCAACCTTTACATCTATATCCCAGATAAGTGCCTGGGGGGCCAAAGGGGCGGGAAGTAAACCAAATTTGTGACAAAATTTGGGGGTTGGGAAAATTTAGGGATAAAGATGGGGCTTTTCTAAAAAAGATTTTTTTTCAGAGCCAAAAATTAAAAAACTGTGAGGGTTGTGAGGTGCCTGATCACAGGGGGTAACATTTTCCAGAGAACGGGTGCAAACGTGCAAAATCTTGGAAAAGGGCATGGGGGGTTTCGGAAGGGAGTGAGGTGTGAAAACTTAAACATAAGGGGGAGAACCCGGGGGGGGTGGTAGACAGAGATGAGGGGGAGATGTAGGGGGTCACACTTGGGGGACCCTTTATGTGGAGAGGGGAATTTAAATTTTTGTATTCGTACTGAATGGGATCCAGTGCAAACGAAAACAGGTAGAGGCATCATATACGGGCTGGAAAAAAAGAAAAGGGCCTGGTTTCTGCATTCAGGCAGATTGGAAAGGGGTTTTTTTCCCAAGGGGGAAAGCCCCATAAAGCAGGGATTACGGGAGTCAAGACAAATGAATAAGAGCAACAATGAAATTTTTGAGTTTTTTCCACAGTAAAATAGGGTTTCGGGAATTTTCTTGGGGTCGGGTACAGGAGGGGCAGGATTGGAATAGGGGGGAAGGCCAAACAGAATAGTAAACCCCAGACAGGGGCCCCTGCTCCCTAGGATTTTATGGGGGGTCCACACATGAGAGAGAAATAGCAGGGAGGTGGGTTAGTAAGGGTGGGATACTTAAATTCAGTTTAGTGGGTTTAGTTTCAGATTATAAATTATTATTTTTTTAAAAAAGCGCCATTGTTTCCCGGGGCGCTGTACATTCGAGGTGGTACAACATTACATAATAAAAAACAGTACAGTGATAAGGGATAATGACAATTGGCACACAGGGGGAGGGGGACCCACCCCGAGGGCTTACAACTACAAGGGGGGGGGAGAACAGGGGGGTGGGGGCAGACAGTCGTGGAGAAGTAGGGACAAGTTTATAAAGGTTTATAGGCAACTAAAGAAAGGGGTTTTTCGGGTTGTTTTGAAGCTTGAAATGGAGGAAGTCGATGTGTTGGGGCATGATTCCCGAGGGGGTGAAGCACGGAGAAGTCTTGGAGACTTTGTGAGGCAAAAAAGGGGAGAGAAAGGGGAAAGGGGGCCTGTGAGGAGGGAGAGTGCGGGGGGGAGTATTTGGAAATTAGGGCAGAGATGTAAGGGGGAGGTAGGAGACCTGATGTCATTTATATTTAAATGAATTCCTGGGCAAGGGAAGCCAGTAAGGGATTGGCAGAGGGGAGGCGAGGAGTAGCGAGGGAGGGGTGGGAAAACGGCAGAATTAAGGAGGGATTGGGGGGGAGCGGGGGTGCTAGCGGAGGCCACTGAAAAGGATGTTCAGTAGTCGGGGGAGAGACAAGGGCATGGACCAGCATTTTTGTATGTCATGCCGGGGAATAGCGATGCGAAATGTTTTCGGGTGGGGGGGGCAGGAAAGGGGTGAGGGTTTGGTTGTTTAAAAGATAAATCCAACGGGATTACCTCAAACAGGGGACTTGGGGGGGGGTGAAAGGTAAGCCTGACTGTAATAGAAGATCGGGCGGGGTAAGTTATTGGAAAGATATGAGTTTTTTTTTCTCCACATTTATTTTGGAACTGAAGAAGAAGGGGGAAATGGAGGACAACAGTCGGGGATCCGGGAGAGTAAGAATGACATCTGGGCCAGAGATTAGATTTGGGGTACATCAGCATACAGGGGGTAATGAAAGCCATTGAGGCTATGACTGCCGGGGGCCAAAGGGGTGTAATAAGAAAGTTTGGCCCGGGGACTGACCTTGGGGGAACACCAACAAGATGGCCGGGGGAGGGGGTGAGCAGAATGAGAGACGCTGAAAGTCCGATCAGTGAGGACGAGGAGATCCAAAAAAGCAAGTCCCCTGATGCCAAGGAGAAGGGTTGTAGCAGGGAGGAATGGTCGACAGTGCAAAGGGAGAACGGTCCAAGAGGAGGACAAGAGTAGTGGGATAGGGTTTTGCAGTTACTAGATCATTAGTGCTTTTGGGTTAGGGATTTCGGTAAAAAGTGGGGGGTCGAAAACCCGTTGTAGTGGTCAAGAAGAGAGTTGAAAGGGGAGGGGAGACAGCTAAAAGACGTGCTGCTCGAGGGGTTTTGGGAAACAAAAGGGACATGAGATGGGGGGATATTTGGACAAAAAAGGGGGCAAGGTTGTTTTTTTTTTGATTGGGGTAAAGAACAGTTTAAAGGCAGAAAAGGGGAAAAGCCCGAGTTTTTGATAGGTTTAAAAAAATGGGGTGCTGGATATAGAAGCACGAGGGCGGGTGAGGGGGATGGGAGTGGTCAAGACACGGGAGGGGGTGTTGGGGTTTTTGGGCAGTAAGGAAGAGCTTTTCAGAGTGACCGGGGGGAAACAAGTTAAGGGGGAAAAAGCAGGTTCAAGGGAAGGGGGGTGGTGGGGGCTGCGGGGTGAAGCTTTCCTGATGAGGTTGATCTTCTGGAGGAAATGAAGGCAAATATCTGCTGAAAAAAGGGGTGGGGGGAGGGTTGGTGCGGAAGAAAATTTAAGGTTTTGAATAATTGCTGGGGGTTTTGGACAGGGGGGATATGAAGTGGTGAAATAGTTCTGTTTGGCTGAGGTGAGTGCGGGCTAAATTCTCAGTGAGTGTTTTTTATAAGGCAAAGTCATCAATGGGGTATTTTCTTTTCCCGCCGTTCAGCAATTCTGGGCTCGCCTCAGCTGTTTGGGGAGAGCTGGGGCCAGGGGTTTTCTGTTTATTTTTCGGTTCTTTTTTGTGTAGAGGGGCCTGATCAAGGGGTTTAGATTATGTTGTAAAATGGGGGCTGCTCTGGGTCATTGAATGAGGGGATATGGAAAGAGGGGTTTAAAAGAGTCCCCGAGAATGTGAGGTTGAGGTTTTGTAATTCCTGCGGGTCGTACTGGGGTATGAACAGGAGGACAGGGGGGGAGGGGATAGTGGGGAAGGGAAGCAGGTTGTGGTCAGAATAGGGGGTGGAAGTTAGAGATTTAGATAGGGGGCAGAGCGACAGAAATCACTGGGTTTTTTTTAGCAGGGAGGGTGATGTCTCGGGAGGAAGTTATATTTGGGTGTCATCACTTAGAGAGTCGGAAGCCCCAAAACTCTGATGGTTTGTCCAATGGGGGGTTTGGTAGAGGAAAAGAGGAGGACCTAAACGATCCCTGAGGAACCCCAACCCAAAAGGAAGAGGAAGGAGGGAAAAGAAGGAAAATGAACACTGAAAGGGGCGTCAGAGAGGTAGAAAGAACCAAAAGAGGGGGCCCGATACCGATGGCCGGGACAGGTTAGGAATGGGGGACCACATGCAAACGCTGCAGAGAATCCAAAAAGCAGCAATGATAGTTACCCAATTTTTTCTGTCAGGAATCATTTGAAACTTTAGAAGAGCAGTTTTTTGTGGGGTGAGGGGGCGGAAACCGATTGCAGAGGGCTAGAAAAGTTTGAGAAATGCGGATTTTGGGCGAGAGTAACCAACTTCCAGGGGTTTAAAAGAAGGGGAGGGTTGAGACTGGGGCGGGGGGGGGCCGCAGAGGGGGCCAAGAGGGGTTTTTAATAAGGAGTTATAACACGGTTTTTAAACCCCCTTTAAAGACCTTAACGATCCATACGTCCAGTCGTTTTGGGGGTTTACGCACCCGAAAGTATGGGTACGTCCTGAGGATCGCGCGAACCCAAAGCAGAGTTCG
>JAODAL010049802.1:0-27893 GCA_025379985.1 Phyllomedusa bahiana | reverse complement strand
GGAATTAGAGTTTATCCCTTTCTGTATTTTTATTTTTTTCAAACTGATTGTAACAAGCTGCATATATGTTTATTTTTTCCCTTGGGTCCAAAAAAAGAAAATTAAAAAAAAAAAAAAAAAAGCTATTTTACAGAATAGAGCGGTATGATATTTTTTTTTAAATTCACCCCAAGGTACCAAGAGTTTCAGAATAGGTGTTGCTTAACTTGTAGATCAACCCGGGATTTGCGCCCCAATAGTCAGTTCACATCACCAGAGTAATGGTAAATGGTGGTTTGGGTTTATTTTTTCCTGGTTCCCGATTTTGGTTATTTACCTATATTTTAGGAGTACTTCTCACATAGTTTGTGTTGCATTGCATTTGCTGCTGTATACAGCGTTTCCCTTCTCTTAAGCAATATGTTGTTCATCTGCTAAAAGCCTTTCCCCTTGGGAATGGTGTTGTAATAGATAAAAATGGTTGTGGATGGTCAAGGGGGGGAATGTAGGCTAAAGAATTTATTGACCATCCAGAATCCATATTACAGTATCATTTTAAGAATTATAGATGATAATAGCTGTTTTTAAAAACTTAATTTACAGGTTTGGTAAATGTTTGTGAAAACAATTTTGGACACAGAGGTTGTTATGGGGCCTCGTTTTTTGTGGGACTTTGTACTGATGCCACATACCTCTGTGTGGTGAAAACAACTGCTACCCAGCAAGTTTGGGGGAAAATCATGGGAATCCAGGTGTCCATGGTTCGGGGTTCTTGGCATCTAGCCCCAGGGGTTTTTTTCCAGTCCGGGTAACCTCTTAAGAACTGGCCTTTCGAAGGGGAGGACTTAACTGAAAAGTACTGATCTTCGCTTGGTAACATTTGGGTGCAGCTTTTTGTTTCAATTTAAGATTAAGCTGGGAAAGGTGGATGTCTTCTTCGCTGGCCCCCTTTTCCCAATGGGTATACGATAGATGAAGTGATAAGATGCCGGTGAAGCTTGGGCCTGTAAGGGGGACCCGGAAAGTGTGATTAGGATTTTCTCCTATCTTCGCTGGGCCGTGTCCAGCTGATGCCGTGGATGATGCTTTTAAAGAGCCGATGAAGCTTTGACCCTATTAGGGTATGTAAGTATTGAATCCAATTACTTTGGCTTTTTAACCAATATATGCGTGCTTTTCCCTTTTTTTTATATTTTAACAAAAATATATACATATCACACTATCCCTTTTTGTAGTTTATGTAATCTGATTATCAAAAAAAAATAAATAAAGCATTGGATGTTGCCTTTTAAAGCCCTATGGGCCCCACAAAAAGGTTTGGGAAAAAAACTTTTTGAGCATGGGAGGGAAAGGGGGATTTGCCCTGGTTTCACAAGCCTATTTGTCTACTCAGTCTGTGCAAATGCATATAGTTTTTGAATATAACCTTATTCACGAGTCTCCTTTATTATACTGGCTAATATAAAGTTAGATTTGTTTCGATATCCACCACATGTTATATAGGCATTTTTTGTAGTATGCGCATTATAGTCCGGATCGATATCCTGGGCATGCGCACAATGAAGTAGTGAAGCCGATATCTCCATGCTGTTATGTGCCGGCATTCAGTTTCCAGACATGTGCCGTGCTCTTGGGAGAACGCCGCGGTCTCATTTTGAATACACGTGTGTTACCCTCTGCCAGACTTAGCCGCAGGATGTCATTCCGGTAATATTATTGGTTTTTAGAGATATCTATCACTTTATTGTCCTATGAGAGTCTGTTTGCACATTTGTTTTTTGATTAATGTGATTTGTGGATATGTTATTGGTTAATATATGTAGTGGGAGGTCTCTCTATGTCAATATATATATATATATATAGATGTATGTGTTCATGATTTATGTTGCTTGAGAAAGGCCACAGTGTTGGGGACCGAAACGTTGCACATCTTTGTACTCCTGATGGAATAAATTAGTTCCTGCCTTTATTTTATATGATGCTGCTGTCCATTTTTTGCTTCTTTTGGTACTATTGGTGGTGAGTAGGAGGCTTGCACACCTTTGGACAGGCTAGTGCATCATTTGGATATCTTGTGGGGATATTTGGTGCTGCTCTCATCCTTCTTTTTGGTTTTTCTGGATCTAAACCATTACACTACACCCAATATTTCCAACATACAGTAACCATATAGTGGTACATAGCAGTGTACACAGGCTCTGCAGACTGAATATTACCACCATTTAGCCACCGTATAGTGGTAGCTATCAATGTCCATAGGCCCTGCAGACTACATGTAAACCCCACACAGTGAATGTGTACATACCAGTTGTAAGCCCCAGACTGGTAAGGATGTGAATGGGGAAAACATAGCCACCACAGTTCTAGCCCAGATATGGCGATAATAATGCACGTCACCGAGAAATTTTGGGGGGAGAAGGGGAAAGGGGAGGGGTAGGGGGGGGGGGGGGGGGTTTGGGGAAGGGAATTTTTTAAACTTGGAAACAAGAGCGGGGGGAGGTTTTACCAAAGTAAAGAGGGGGGGGACTGTCCCTGTGTTCCGTTCATGGTTTGTTGGTCTATAAAGTCAGCTATTAGTGACTGGGTGTGTCTGCAGTTACAGGCCCCGGAAGTTGGGGCTGGGGGACTACACCCCAAACATCCCAAGCTAAAAAAGATGGTAGTAAAGGGGTTCTATTGTTTGTGTTGGGGAGGGAGGATTTTTTTATGTATAGCTATTTTTAATATGGTTTTGTCTGCCTCCTGAAAATAAACGCCGGAAAAGAACCGTGCTTCTACCGAAAGGCTGTTTGTGTCTCTATTGCCCTGGGACCGAGCTGCCCCCCTTTATACCACCGAGCTGCCACCTTTCACAGTGTACACAGGCTCTGCAGACACATAACTGATTAAAGTCACACTGAAGGATTCACAGCTTATGTCTTTTCTGATCAGAGTCATTCATTTTCCTTATTCTTCTCCATCCGGCCCAGACCATCATGACATCTTCTCCTGGCCACGACTCATTCTTGTGGAATTTACCACGTAAATATTTTATAATTCTCCTTTTTCCAAAAAAAAAAAATATTTCCTACTACTGGGAGGGATTATAACGACCTACTATTTTGGGTTTTCATAAACCCAAATGGGGGTTTATATTGAAAACTTGGGGCCCATTTTTCCCTTTGATAGGGAAAATTGGAGCCTGTGTTGGAGATGGGGAGTCCCCCATCATTCCTATATAGGCCCCAATAAGGTAGGTAGGCATGCCCCCCAGTAGGTTATAGGGTCCCCAGTCTATAGGCTGGTAAATGTCCCTCAAAGTCTGTAGGATAGACAGGTAAATGTCCCCATTAGTCTGTAGGGTAGGCAGGTATAGGTCTCCCATAGCCTGAAGGGTAGGCAGGTAAATGTCCCCCATAGTCTGTAGGGTAGGCAGGTATAGGTCCCCCGTAGTCTGTAGGGTAGGCAGGGTCGGCAGTTATGGGTCCCACATAGCCTGTAGGGTAGGCAGGTAAATGTCCCTCATAGTCTGTAGGGTAGGCAGAGTTATAGGAGTGGGTTAAAAATAAAAAAAATAATAGTACTTATCTCCCCAGCTGCTTTTACAAGCGACTCGCTGCTTTCTGTCTTCCTGCACAGGTAGCATGACGGCGTCATGTCGCACAGGCATTGCGATTCTAAGGCCGCCTGTGCTGGATACCACATGGAGCATGGAGCTCTTGCCTTCTGCTCCGCAATAGCTTTTAGCGGTATGCGGTTCCAGAAGAGGTGCATACAGCTGAAAAGATCGCCGGCTGGAAGCCGGTGACGAACTGGCAATGTCCGGATGAAAGCGGGACATTGGGTTTCCCATCGGTATATTGCTAGCATCATGGGACATGGGTGAAAAGCGGGACTGTCACGCCAAAAGCGGGATGTCTGGTCACCTTACTATGAGGCCTACTATGAGCTTCTCTAGTTCTTCCCTGGATGGACTTACATGTGTAGTCTTGGTGCTATCTACAGAGCCAAGCAGACGTGAATGTCTGAGGCTCTATTTCCATATTACTGAATTAAGACAAAAACCTTAGTTTTTGTAATAGTTAGTAACCAATTTCAGTCTCCCTTACTGCTAAGAACCTTCTGGCATCTTCTGCCATGAGTTTGTGGACTCTTATTATGTTTGCGCGAGGCCGCTCCCATCTCCAAGAATGCCTAACCAAGTAGCAGGACAGAAATAAAAATTGGAGGTGCTATCCCGTGTACTGCATACAAATGGGGTTTTAAAATGGGGGGGTTTTTAAATTAAGTAGTTAAGGATTATATATGCATATGCTGTAAATTTCTGGACCAAATGGTCCTGTACAGTCAAAATTGCAATAGAAATAAAAAATAGGGGCAATACTTAGCTGTGTCCAGTTTTAAGGAATTATGGGTTTTCCGTTAGACCCGAACAGAAGGTCCTATCCAGGGACCGCGAACTTTGGAACACACGGTTCCTTCATGGCTGAAGTTTCCTGTCCCTTCAATATATTTACTTTTGGGAAAAGTTTCAAGATACTAGGAGGAGTCCCCTCCAATTTTTAGAGCGGGGTATCTTCAAAAAAACTTATAAACTAAAACAATGCTGCTCACATTCTGTGGCATACACAGCAGCAGATAGTTCACTGCTGCCATCTATTATTATCACAGAGTACTCCTACAATTTTTTAGGATCTCTAGCAGAGTTCTGCTCACATTCTTCCACTGTTTTTTCTGTATGGAAACCCCATTTCTGAGAATTTTGGGTCGGTACTGTTGGGCAAAAGGCATCTAATTTAATTTTTGTCTCCAGTTTAAGGGGAAAATTTTTTTTGTCATAAATATAAAAATTGGTTGGTTCCCTGCAAAACCCTTTTAAAAAAATCCTAGTACGCACCCTTTTAGCTGGGGAAAAGGGGGGTTTTCCCAAATTAAAGGAAAAGCGAGTTCAGCTCATGCTGTATGAGCCCCCCAGTTTTCACCAGAGTCCATCTCAAGGCAGGCTGGACTTAGCTGTGGAGAACTCACATGACACTACCCCTTAAAAGGGTCGTCCACTTAGAAAGGCAGCTTTTGGGGGGCCATTTTAAAAAAGAAAAAAAACTTACTTACCTTTTTTATTTGGGATTTGTCTTTTAAAGGTATGTCTACCCCGAGTGGACAAAAAAATACTGAAAAGAAAAAACTAAAAAAAAGTTCATGAAATGGTTTTTGTCCACTGCCTGTCCAAAAGAGTGAAAAAAAACGTCCTTTTTTTTGGAGCGTTTTTTTTTGTTTTTTGGAGTTTTTCGTTTTTTGGAGGGTTTTTTGGAGCGTTTTTTTTTAAGGTTTTTTGGAGCTCTTTGCTCTGCTTTTTAATGTATGCACAAATTAAGCCCTTTGGGTGTAAACTCACCCCCAGGTGGTTAAAATGTTTAAAAGTCACTTCCCCTTTAGTCACTGTAGCCCTTGTGAGCACTTTTTCTTTGTGTGGCTGTGCGTGCTATACTTTTATTAAATTTTGCACAGATTCTTGCACCAAATCCAAAAAAGCACTTATCTTTCCCATACAGCAAGATAACTTTTTAGCATTTAAAATCTGTAAAAAAAAGGATTTTGCGCCAAAAAAACCCAAAAAAAGCATTAATGCGCCCCAAAATTCGTTAAAAAAAAAAATTTTTTGTGTCAGAGCGAGTCACTTTTTGCGCCAAAATTTTTAAAGAATTGATCTTAGCGGCAAAATCCATAAAAAAACGGATTCTGGCGCCCAAAAACCGTAAAAAACTATTTTTTTTGGGTCAAAAGTAGATCACTTTATTTGTGCCAAAATCTGTAAAAATACGTATTCTGGGGCCGAAATCTGTAAAAATTATTTTTTGGTTGGTCCCAAAAACTGAAAAACTTTATTTGCGGCAAAATCGTAAAAAAAATTTTTAGTGCCCAAAAAAGTAAAAAAACGATTCTTGCGCCAAAAATCCGTAAAAAAAGTATTTTTTGGGGTCAGAAGCAAGTTTAAAGTTTTTAGCGCCAAAAAATGTAAAAAAAATTATTTTAGTGCCAAAAAAAATTTAAAAAATGGATTCTTGCGCCAAAATCCTAAAAAAAAAATATTTTGGCGACAAAAGGAGAAACGTTTTTAGGCAAAATCTGTAAAAAAAATTATTTTAGTGCCCAAAAAAAAACGTTAAAAAAAAAAGGGTTCTTGCGCCAAAATCCCTAAAAAAAAAAACCTTTTTGGCGACAGAAACGAATTTAAAGTTATTAGCGCCCCAAATCTGTAAAAATAAATTATTTTTTGTTTTCCAAAAACGAAAAAAAAGGTTTTTGCGCCCAAAAAAACGTTTAAAAAAACTTTTTTTTGGCGGGAAAAAGCAAGAAAACGTTTTGCGCCAAAAACTGTAAAAAAAATTTTTTTAGTGCCAAAAAACTTAAAAAACGGATACTTGCGCCCAAAACCTAAAAAAAACGTATTTTTAGCGCGTAGCGGATCCTTTTTAGCGCCAAAAAATGTTTAAAAAAGGATTTTGCAAAATCTGTAAAAAAAAAAACAGTTTGATGCCCAAAATCTGTAAAAAAAAAAGTATTTTTAGCAAAATAAATATGAATTGGCAAAAAATTTTTAGGCCCAAAGCATGATTTTATTACAAAAGGTAAAACAAGGACACATCAGAACTTGTTGCAAAATTTTATAAAAATATAACCTTTATTAACACCCACTATAGGTGAGTTGGGTCTCCCGGGAGGGTTTTCATTGAAAAATCGCGGCAAAAAACGTCGCAAAAAAGCGCCAAAAAACGGCCAAAAGCGTCCCGGGGCTTTCCTAGACTCTTAGTAAATTTTGCCCTGCTCTGGGGGTTTTTTTTGAGCATGTTGCAAAATACGACCCGTAAAAAAAACGAGCGAAAAAAGACAGAGGAAGTTTTTACAATGAAGTAAGGGATGTTACGTCGTTTTACCGCGTTTTTTTGAAAAACAAAAAACACTGAAAAAATGACGTTTTTCGTGCAGTGAGCATAGCCTAACAGTTTTTCACACCATGCATTTTCACTGAGCCACGAGCAGCTTTACACTAGTACTGCCGGGTTAGGCTGTGTATGGTTCTATAGCAGTGATTGAAATATCAACTCTGCTGTTCTTGACTATTCCTGTTACGTTTACATGACTGCATGAGATTTATAAAATGTAGTACACAGGCTGAGGAGCTCTAAAGGGTGAAAGCTTGTCAATAAGTAAGGTAAATAAACTCTGTTGCTAGAGATAAGACTCTGAGGAGTGACTTACCATGGTCCAACGGCAGCTTGTGGAGCAATTAGATAAGAGACTGAGGATAAAGAGGTGGTAAGAGGTGGTTGGTAACCAACAGAAATTTGTGTACTCTAAAATCTTCTTTATCTCCTGACCAAAGCAAAATCAAAACAGCATTGCATTTGGAAATAGTCTTCATTTATCTTTCCTTACATGTTAAAGCTAAATTATTGTGGTGAGAAAGTCCCTTTAAGCCCGATACTATCTGCACTTTAGCTCTTCAGCTTTTTCCGAAGCTAGTGGGTCAGTAAACAGGCTCCTGTCCAAACATTTTTCTATTTCCAGTGGGATGCATCAGGACTGCCCACTGTCTCCTTTCATCTTCTCTATAAAGCTTCCCATAAAATCAATTTATTTAACAACGACATAACTTCTATAACTATGGATGTTGAGAGATCTCTAAAGTAGCTAAACCAGAACTGGGAACAAATTATTTAAATATTAACTTTTATATGGCAATTTAAATGTTAGCACCGCTAGAAAAACAGAATACTATACTGACTTTACTGACTTATAGCAAATGAACAAACATATAGGTCGGGCATCTCACAATGACCCTAGGCAACTAAATTGACAACTACAGATAGTCAGGATAATCGTCCTGAAAGACGGTACTGTACGGGTCTATCCCTAGCTGAAATAACCCTATACACTCATTGAGTGCAAAAAATACGGTAATGCATATAAAAGAACTCCCATACATGTTTCGAATCCTCCGGATATAAGGATCATCTTCAAGGGACAATTGCGGGGAAAAATTGCAAAATACTTGAATATATGTGCCACCACTTTGATGGACACTAAGTAGGTTATTAACTTTCTCCACTTAATAAACCACTATAAAGTAAACATAGTGTAATAATTACCTACGGTTTACTTTCAGTTAGAGGGAGTGGATCCTGGCACATGTAGGGAATAATATACTTTGTACCTACATGAGTTCACAGAATGGGTCAATACAGCAGTGAATGGCACAAGCTGTGATAATTAAAAACAATTTACACCAGGTCAGTTGCAAAATTACATATTCTGGTTGGGCAACAAAGTCAAGAGTACACAAATATCTAGTTTCCTGGTATGCAGAGGAATCTTAAGACGAGCGCTTGTCACTTGCCAACAATAACCTCAGTGGTATGACGGAAGGGAAGTGTGCATCGGGCGATGCTGCGCCGGAGACGGCGAGAAGAAACGGGGCCGACGCGCGTGTCATTCTAAGGTGCGTCGCGCTCGCGCGCCGGATATGACTATCGTAGATCCCGTGAACACAGTTAAGTCACTGAGCCCGGCGTCATAGTAACCAGACTGCCGCGGACAAGAACAGTGATACTATTAAAGGGCCCCACAGATACAAGAGGCCAGGTAACAAACATTACAAAGAACATGATTATTTAGGAAAAAGGGGGGAAAGATATTAACGCCCTATTTTTGTCAACAAGGTTGATATGAAAAAAGTTCAGATATATAAACTAAACAAAAGAGGATTACATATTCAGGCCACCAGAAAGCCAGTTGGGTCTCAATATAAAAACACCCCAATAATCCATTTGTTAATTTAGACACGAGGGGGTCACAGTTCTCATGTAATGTCAGAATGTTTCCCTTTGTAGTAATATTTTATCATAATTCCCTTTACGGGTCGACAGTATGATTTTATCGATGCTGAATTTAAGGGCTTTTTGCATTCTCCACCATGATGGTTCCGAACTTGCCGTGATACTGGGCCAGTATCACGTCATGTCGTATGTCTCCAGTGCTCGCAGATACGACGGCGGAGTTGACGCTGTCGTTTCCCCACATACTTCTGACCACATGAACAGGTGAATCAGATACAACACAAATGACGTTTTACAATTGATAAAGTGGCGTATAGAGAAGGATCTTCTTTTTCTCACTCTCTCGTAAAATAACAGGTTGTTTTTCCACATAAGAACATGCATGCTGTCTCCACATCTTAAAGGATCCATCTAGGTCTAGAAACATGACTCGGGGCGAGGCATTGAGAAGTGACTATGAACCACATGATCTCTAAGACTTCTGCCTCGTCTATATGTAATAGATGGATCATTCTGCCATATGGTCTTTATGTCTGGATCCATCTTTAGGGATGTGCAGTAGGTTGGAATGATTTGTTTAAACAATTGGAGCGCGTTATCATAGGTCCTATGATACGCGGTATTGTTGGGAAGATCCATGATTTGCCCTTGGAGTCAAAAAAGACTGAGCGATCGCTTTTAATGCATTAATAAAATGCTGTGCTGTAATACAAAATCAGGAAAACCACGTGCCAGAAATCGCTTCACGATAGGTCAGTAGCTTTGTGTTCGGAACTACCGCTCAGTGGAGCAATTTCTCCTAAGGCGCAAGTACTGACCTTGGGGAATCCCCTTTTTAAGGGAGTTGGATGATGGACTCTCTCAACGTAGTAAAGAGTTAAGTTAGTGGCAGTTGGCTTCCTGAATATTGTAGTAGAAAGTTCACCGATGGTGTCTTGGTGATATAGACATCATGGAACGGTTGGAAGTTGTTTCGATCTCCATATGTGAAATTTTTAATCCCAGTTATTAATGTTCAGGGCCTCCAACAACATATGAAACTCTGCTGCACTACGTTCCAAAGGATGAAAACATCATCGATAAACCTGGCCCATGGGCTATCTTGTCAGCATGTATGGGAGGATCATCACCAAAAACAAAAGAGGATTCCACAGCCAAGGTACAGATTAGCGTAGGTAGGCGCACAGGCTCTTACATGGCCGGCGGGTACCGTAAACTGGTGGGTAAATCCTGTTGTCAAATAGCACTAATTCTGGTGAGTGTAAACTCTAGAGAGCAGCCACAAATCTAATACCCGTGTACTGAGGAAAGGACTATTAACCGGCCTCGATACCTAGATGATGTGGCTCTACTTGTATATTAGGAACTCAACGCTATGCTCGCCTGCATTGTGTTTTGATCCAAAATATGCCTTCAACCATTTTAAAAGGTCGGTGTATCTCTAGTGTTCGAGGGTAATGTTTGTTCAAAGGGAGAAAAGTATCTTATCATCATAGGACACCACAATTCTGTGATAGAGGCCCCGATTCCGGAGACTATTGCCGACTTTTAAAGGATGTCCCCTTATGGACTTAAGGTGTAGCTGTGAAAAGTCGCAATACGTGGATGGCGAAGGATGCATAAATCCATCTCTGCTTCATTAATCAATGGGAGAGAAAGTGCATCCTGTGATTACAGACTTTAATTTTTTTTTGATGCGGAGCCTAAACACTTGCAGTAGGATCATTAGGTTAAAACTATTTAACAGGTGTATCAGAAGTAGCCTTGTAACACATTCCCTATATTGAATGTGATCCAGAACACACTATGTTTCCCCCTTATCAGAGGGTTTAATTACAAATAGTGATATTCATTTGCTAGTGGAGCACATAATGCGTGTAGTTCAGACTCTGAACAGTTCTTATCTGGAATTTTTTCCAGATCTTTAAGAGTCAGATCTAGAAATACATCAATACACGAGGTATCGTTTTTCGGCGGCATCCTGTGACTTTTTATTTTTAAATCAGTAGGGTCTTTCCTAAATCAGTGGCTGGCACGGTGTGGTGGAGACCATATAAGAAGACGAACGTTCTGTGCAAGCATATCATAGAATACCCAATTCTCGGGATTCCTTTTTATCTTTTAGAGAGAAAATTTATCCAAGTAATTTTCTCACAAAAGAAAAAAAACCCGTGTCCACCCAAATAGGTTAAAAAAAATTTTGGGTACAAAGGAAAGTCCTTTCCAAAATACTTCAATTTCCTATCCTAAAAACCCTTTTGGATAATTAAAAATCTGAGTACAAATTTTACCTTTTTGGGGTTTGGTCTGGTTTGTTATTAAATTTTGACTTGTTCTCATCTGATAAGGTTTTTTGGGATCAAAAATTCCGTGTTTTCCCGTCACCTGGGTTTTCCCCCGTCTATTCTTTTTCCCCTCTAAAAAAGAGTTTGACCGTGAGCCCACGCAGTGGATTCCTTATCTATCCTTTCGTAAGATAAATCATACCAAGTTCTTTTGTGGATTTTACTGGGGACAAAACCATATACTTTTTATCACGGAAAAATCCCTAATCTGTAAAAACTGTTTAATTTTTTTTTTTTTTTGAGAGGGTATTTGTGTCTTTTTAAAACCAGTTTTATTTGTTTCCTTTATTGGAAACTCAACTTCATTCAATTTTTTTGTGAAATCTCAATTTGCTCTTTAAATTTTTTTGAGTTTAATTCCTAGAGGCCTTTCCCACCAAAAGACAACTTCATAAAGCAAAGGGGAGCTTTCATACTTCCTGTTCCCATTTACTAAAAAACGGAGTTTAAGTACGATTTGGGGGGTATAAAGTTTATCCTAAAACCTCTGGGTCAACCCTTATGTTTGAGTAATTATCCAGATCTCTACTTCCCCAAAACGGGTAATCGCCCCTTTTTAAAAACGGGAAGTTCTTTAAACGCAATATGAAGGTGGGTTATTTTCGTTGCAAATAATTTTACAAAAAACATTTTTGTTCTAGTGACCATTCCTCAAAAATTAACCTTTTGACAAAAAACCTCCATGCCCAAAAACCCCAAACCTAAAACCACTATTGTGACAGGTTCACCATCACAGTCCCCTCACACTCAAATCGCTAAACCCGAACTGGGACAAAATTTTTTAAAATTAACTTTTAATATTGCAAATTTTAAAAAAGATAGCACCCCGAAAAAAAGAATAATACGCTTTACTGACTTTTGCAAATGACAACAAAAGGGCGGGCAACCTCAAAAATGACCCAGGGAATAAATAGACAGCTACGATAGTCAGGATAACGTCCGAAAAGGACGGTCCTTCGGGACCTATCCTGCTGAATAACCCTATACCTCCCTTGAGTGCAAAAATACCGTAAAATTTTAAAATAAAAAAACTCCCCCAAATGTTTTTGATCCCCCCGGTTATAAGGTTCTTTGGAAAATGGGGAACAAATAGCAAAAAAACACAAATATATCTCCGTCTTTTGTAGTAATGGGAAAAAGGGAAGGGTACGGCCATGGGGGTGCCGTGCGCCTTCCCCAAGCAATCGAACCCCGGGGTGGGAATCCTCTGTTTTTTTTGGGATGCTCCCCCATACATCGACAAGATACCCTAGGGGCCGGGTTTATGTGATTTTTTTTCTTATTTTGGAACGGTTGCACAGAATTTCATAGTTGGTGGAGGCCCTAAACATTAAAAACTTGGGGAAAAAAATTCATATATGAATCAAAAAACAGACTGCCTACCGTTCCTTATGTACTTATCCCCAAGCAACCAGGGGTAACTTTCTACTCAATATTCAGAAGCCACTGCCACAAACCTTTACTACGTTGGAGAGTCACATCCAACCTCTTAAAAAAGGGGATTCCCCGGAGGTCAGTACTTGCGCCTTGGGAGAAATTGCTCCCGAGGGGAGTTTCGAACACAAGCTACTGACCTTTGGACCCTTTCCCCTGGCACGGGGGTTTCCTGTTTTGTATTAAGACATCTTTCATAATCAAAAAAAGCGGATGCTCTAGTCTTTTTACTCCAAGGGAAAATCAGGGAACTTCCCAACATACGCGTATCATAGGGACCTATGATAAGCGGCCCATTTTTTAAAAAAAACATTAACGCTAAAATGAACACACCTAAAGATGGGGCCAGCATTAAAAAATCATTTGGGGAATTTCCATCTATTCAATAACGAGGCAGAACAAAAACATGTGGTTCAAGTCACTTCTCAATGCCTCGCCCCAAGTCAAGGTTATTAGAAACCAATGGATCCTTTAATTTTGGGACTGCATTGCAGTTTTTTATTTGGAAAAAACAAACCCGTTTTACAGGGGTGAGATAAAAAAAGACCTTCTCTAACGCCACTTTTTTTCCCAATTTAAAACGTCATTTTTTGGGGTTATCGATCACCTGTTTTTACGTGGTCAAAGTATGTTGGGGAAAACCCCACGCTCAACTCCGCCGTCGTAACTGCAGCATCTTGGAGACATAAAAAACAGAGCGTGATACGCTGTATCACGGCATGTTCGTAACCATCAAGGTGGGGATGCAAAATTTCCTAAAAGGACAGGCATCGATAAAATCAAACTGGGCACCCTAAAGGGAATTTTGTAAAATATTACTACAGAGGGAAAAATTCTGAAAAATTTACTTGAGAAATGTACCCCCCCGTGGGCTAAATGAAAAAATGGATTTTTTGGGGGGTTTTTTTATGAACCCAACTGGCTTTCTGGCGGCATGTATTATGTAATCCTCTTTGTTTAGATATTTATATATCTGAAATTTTTCATTACAACCTTGTGACAAAAAAGGGGGTTTTTAAAATCTTTCCCCCCTTTTTCCTAATAAGCATTTTCTTTTAATTTTTGTTACCTGGCCCTTGTATCTTGGGGGGCCCTTTAATAGTATCAGGGGTGTTTTTTTCCGCGGGAGTCTGGTTACTTGACCCGGCTCAGTGACTTCTGTGTTACGGGGATCGCGATACGTCAAATTATCCGCGCCGAGCGCGCCTTAAAAACGCGCGGGCCCTTTCTCGCCGTCCTCCCGGGGCAGCATCGCCCGGATGCCACACTCCGGGCATACACGGGGGTTTTTTTGTTGGCAGTGACAGCGCTCGTTCTTAAAATCCTCTGGCATACGGAAACTAGATATTTTTTGTACTCTTGACTGGTTGCCAAAGTATATGTAAATTTGCAAATGACTGGGGGTAAATTTTTTTATTTCCAGCTTTGGCCATTTCAACTGGCTGTAGGACCCATTCAGTGAACCAGTAGGTAAGAAAGTATATTATTCCCTACATTCCGGGCCCTCCCTAATAAAGTAAACCGTATGTAAATTACACTGAGTTACTTTAGTAGTGTTTTTTTAATGGAGAAAGTTAATAACCTACTTAGTGTCATCAAAGTCGTGGCTCATATATTCTGTGTATTTTGCTATTTGTTCCCGCATTTGTCCCTTGAAGAGATCCTTATATCCGGGAGGATCGAAACATGTTGGGAGTTCTTTATATGCATTTACGGTATTTTTGCACTCAAGGGAGTGTATAGGGTTATTCAGCTAGGGATAGGTCCCGTACAGGACCGTCCTTTTCAGGACGATTATCCTGACTATCTGTAGCTGTCTATTTAGTTGCCTAGGGTCATTGTTGAGGTTGCCCGACCTATATGTGTTGTCATTTGCTATAAGTCAGTAAAGTCAGTATATATTCTTTTTTTCTAGCGGTGCTATCATTTTAAATTGCAATATTAAAAGTTATATTTTAAATAATTTGTCCCCAGTTCTGGTTTAGCGATTTGAGTGTGGAGGGACTGTGACTGGTGAACCTGTCACAATAGTGGTTTTAGATCTCTAAAGTAATCAGCCTATCAGACTACAACATCAACACAACTAAATAATTGGTTACAGGTCTTTATCTTATTGGATGGTAAAAACTGGTTGAAGTTGAAATATCCATTTCAATTGATTAAGTCCTCTATTCCTTACTTATGAATTTTGTTAGGAGTTAACACTCTGCCCCTTTTAGGTTGTTCATGCCTTCTTGCCCATAATCGGTTTAAGATTGGATCAGGACCAATCAGGGTTCTAAACCTGTGTCCAATCAACGGCTTAGTCAAAGCATGTTAAATTGACAGTCAGTCTACCATGTGCCTATGATTGCATTCAGTGTCCTGGTTCTAATTTACTATATTGTTATCTGTGCTTAAAGGGGTTTTGCCACAAAGTAAAATTGAAGTGGGAAATTTGTAAATTAAATAATAAACATTTTCACAATTCATCATTATTAAAAATTCTGCACCGTTTTTGTCTTAGCTGCTCCTTTAGTGATCCATTGTTTACAAACTCGTCTCCAGGGGATACGACCAGGGCTGAGAGCTTCTCAGTCCTGGTCGCACATGCTCAGACATCACCTCTCCTCTCAGGCAGTTACTGAGTGTTCAAACCCCAGGTGCTGTCATTCTGCTCCTGTCCTCTGTACTCCTTAGTAATTAGTCAAACAGTGCAAATAAATAAAAAAAAAACTCAATCCAGCGGTCCCCAACCTTTTTTCTACCAGGGACCGGTTTAATGCACGACAATTTTTCCACGCCCAGTGTGTGTGTGTGTGGGAGGGGGTGTTGGGGGCGTGGTTATTGGGGTCGGGGTTATGGAGGGGGTTGGATGTTTAGAATCACACACAAAAAAACCCCAATAAAGTGTATACTGTGTCATTTAGGGGTATCGTATGGGGTAACCAGTATTTTATAACTGGACACTGATTGTCAGCTCTGTGGGTCACTATTATATTAATAATGCTGACCCACAGAGCTGATAATCAGTCTGCAGTAATATTGATCAGCTCTGTGGGTCAGCATTATACATGTATATAATATACATATGTAATCAGCTCTGTCATTATAGAGATATATGCCCCCTGTAATAATAAATATATCCCCCAGTAGTGATAGTGATACATAGCTGCCCCCAGTAGTGATAATGAAACATAGCTGCCCCAGTAGTGATAATGAAACATAGCTGCCCCAGTAGTGATAATGAAACATAGCTGCCCCCAGTAGTGATAATGAAACATAGCTGCCCCAGTAGTGATACATAGCTGCCCCAGTAGTGATAGTGATGCATAGCTGCCCCCAGTAGTGATAATGAAACATAGCTGCCCCCAGTAGTGATAATGAAACATAGCTGCCCCAGTAGTGATAGTGATACATAGCTGCCCCCAGTAGTGATAGCTGTCCCCCAGTAGTGATAGCTGCCCCGAGTAGTGATAGCTGCCCCCAGTAGTGATAGGCTGCCCCCAGTAGTGATAGATAGCTGCCCCCAGTAGTGATAGAGGTCCCCCAGTAGTGATAGCTGTCCCCAGTAGTGATAGCTGTCCCCCAGTAGTGATAGCTGTCCCCAGTAGTGATAGCTGCCCCCAGTAGTGATAGCTAGCTGTCCCCCAGTAGTGATAGCTGTCCCCCAGTAGTGATAGCTAGTTGTCCCCCAGTAGTGATAGCTAGCTGCCCCCCAGTAGTGATAGCTGCCCCCAGTAGTGATAGCTGTCCCCCAGTAGTGATAACTGTCCCCCAGTATGATACGCTGGCCCCCAGTAGTGAATAGCTAGCTGGTCCCCCCGTAGTGATAGCTGGCCCCCAGTAGTGAGAGCTGCCCCCAGTAGTTAGCTAGCTGGCCCCCAGTAGTGATAGCTGTCCCCAGTAGTGATAGCTGGCCCCCAGTAGTGATAGCTAGCTGGCCCCCAGTAGTGATAGCTAGCTGGCACCCAGTAGTGATAGCTGGCCCCCAGTAATGATAGCTAGATGGCCCCCAGTAATGATAGCTAGATGCCCCCAGTAGTGATAGCTAGCTGGCCCCCAGTAGTAATAGCTAGCTGCCCCCAGTAGTGACAGCTGCCCCCAGTAGTGATAGCTGGCTGTCCCCCAGTAGTCATAGCTGTCCCCCAGTAGTGATAGCTGTCCCCCAGTAGTGATAGCTAGCTGCCCCCAGTAGTGATAGCTAGCGGCCCCAGTAGTGATAGCTGTCCCCCAGTAGTGATAGCTAGCTGGCCCCCAGTAGTGATAGCTGCCCCCAGTAGTGATTGCTGGCTGGCCCCCAGTAGTGATATCTGGCCCCCCAGTAGTGATAGCTGGCCCCCAGTTGTGATAGCTAGCTGGCCCCCAGTAGTGATAGATAGCTGGCCCCCAGTAGTGATAGCTGGCCCCCAGTAGTGATAGCTGCCCCAGTAGTGAGAGCTGGCCCCCAGTAGTGTTAGCTGGCCCCCAGTAGTGATAGCTGGCCCCCAGTAGTGATAGCTGGCCCCCAGTAATGATAGCTGCCCCCAGTAATGATAGCTGTCCCCCAGTAGTGATAGCTGCCCCCAGTAGTGATAGCTGGCCCCCAGTAATGATAGCTGGCCCCCAGTAATGATAGCTGGCCCCCAGTAGTGATAGCTGCCCCCAGTAATGAATGCTAGCTGCCCCCAATAGGCAGCCAGGACAATTTAAAAAAAAAAAAAAAAAAAAAAAAGAAGAAGTCACTCACCTTTCCCGGATCCTCGGCCGAGCTCCTCCCCCAGCACCGACAGCAGCAGCAGCGCGGTGGGTGTGACGTCACTGCTCATCACACTCCCTGCGCCGCTCATCACTGCAAATGCGGAGCTCAGTGAGCGCCGCATCTACAGCGAGAGGGAAAGCAGGGGCGGTAATGCATCGCTCCTGCTTTCCCTTTAACGATGCAGCCGCACGATGTGTGTAGCTGCTAAGTCTGCGCGGCCGGATTACAGCGGCCGCGCAGACCAGATGCCGACCGCCCGGACTAAAGTCACCGGGCGGCCGGCATCATGTTAGCCCGGGGCCGTGGACCGGCAGGGGATACGCTAAGGCCCGGTGCCGGTCCGCGGACCGGCGGTTGGGGCCGATGCCTCAGTCAGGTATGTGCATTGATAAAGAGAAATAAAATCCACAGGTTTGGTTCCTGAAGGAATTTGAACCGAGGACCCTTGTGCTTGGAGGCAAAAGCTTTACCTCCGAGCTACATTGTAGCTACTTACAGTTCTACCCATACACAGACCTTTCTTTGACTAAAGAGAGGAAAGGCAGGTTGATGTCATCCTGCTGGGTCACATGATATGCAATTCAAACAAATCACACACCCCTCCTTCTGCGCACACAGAGCTGAAGAGCTGGATGCAGGAGGTATGAAATAAGATTGTGGAAAAACCCCTTTAATTTATATATCCTCCTGTTTCTGACTAAAGCTTGATTCCTGGTGGTTACTCTTCTGCTCTCCTATTTGGATTATCTGTACACTCCAGGTTTTTAACCACTGCTTGGTCATTGGCTTTACGTTGTCTGCTGTTTTGTATATTCTGTTTCTGATCTTGTTTAGCACTCCCTGGTTAGTTTCTGGCTGTGTTACCTGCTTGCAATTGTTTTCAGACACCATCTCTTCAGACACAACTTACTAGTCAAATCTAACCTGCTTTGCAGGGAGTTCTAGTGAAAACCTAGGGGGTTGCCCTGAGTGGTGTTCAATTTCAGGTAGCTGTTTTAGTGGGTTTTTATTTGCTCTGTCACCTATTTGCCAGTTTAGAAAATAAGCTATCACTTTCTAAGGAATTTCTCAAGTGGCAATGCTATTTATCACTTATCGCAATCATTGGTCTTATTGATAGAGACTAATTTCCACCATTTTTTAAATTCTCTCAAAAAAAAGCTTGACAGATTAAAATTACTGGATGGGCAGAACAATAATATTCACAATAATAATGCAAACTAAAATGTTGCACACATTTCACACCTTAACTATTGCAATAACTAATTCAGTCTTTAACTCCTTACTGCTACAGTCAGTTTTTTAAAATCTGACATATGTGACTTTAAGGGCTCGTTCACACGGCTTAAAATGGGACGGATTTCAGCCGTATTGCGCGCCGTATTTGCGCTGCAATACGGCTGAAATCCGTCCCTGTCATTACGGTAATCCACAGTTCTCGTAGAGAACTATGGATTCCGTCTCCTCTCCCTGCCCGCACAATAAGGCGAGCGGGGAGAGAAGTGACATGTCAATTATTCACGGCGTGCACGGCAGCCGGCGTAATTGCGGGTGAAATCCGTCCCCACAATTACGCCGGCAATAAGCCGTGTGAACGAGCCTAAGTGGGAATAACTTTTAGATATTTCTACCTATCCATGTGATTCAGAAAGAATTTTTCCGTGACACATTTTGCTTTAGGTTAGTAAGAAGGTCTGGTCCATACAATCCTTGTTCATTTGTAAAAAATCTTGTAAAAGTTTAGAAAATTTTGCCATTTTCAAAGTTCAAAAATTTCTGCGTGTAAGACACATAGTAATTTAGCACAGAATAGTTTATAACTAGCATCTACCAATTGTCTACTGTATGTTGGCATCATCTTTTAAATGTCTTGTTTCCATGACATTATGTGGCTTACAAATGTAGTAAATTTTTACATTTTTAAGGAAAGTTGCAACACGGTTTTTGTCCAGTCTTGACGTAACTTTTAGTGGCTTGCATATTAGATGCCTACATTATTTATTAATACACCCCTAAAATTATTCAAAACAGCATTTAGAAAGTTTATTAACTCATTTTTCAATATTTATCCATTATTCACTGAAACACTGTAGAAGTGACCAGGGAAATGCAATTCAACATAGATTCCCCCAATTCTACTTTTCTTAGATATGTGCCATATGTGGCCCTAGTGCGCTATTTGGCTCAACCACAAGCCTCAGGATAGGAGGAGCACCTACTGGAATTTGGGGTCTCATTTACAATACAAATTTATTTAGGTGCCATTACAGCTTTGCGCACCCTGAGGTGCTAAAACTTAATAAACACCCATAAAAAGACCCCATATTGGAAATAATCCTTAAAAGAAGGGATCCGGGGGGTACTGGTTATTGCCCTACGGTTTTCATAAATTTTTTTTTTTGGCTTTTGTGAAAATTAAAAATTAATTTTTTCCATCAAAATGCAATTTTAGTTGAAAATGTTACATTTTTACAAGGAATTCTGGTAAAAAAGCATCTCAAAATCAGTTACACAATTTCTTCAAAGGTGGGCACTACCCTATATATGGGTGTAAACTACTGTTTGGGCACATAGCAAGGCATACAAGGGAGGAAGCTCTATCTGGCTTTTGGTGGATGCCAGCGTTTTTGCAAAGCCCCCAAAGTCCAAAAAGGGTGAAACTTCCCAGAAGTAACCATTTTGGTTTTCCCCCCCTTTATGGATCTTATCTAGGGGTGTATTCTGCATTTTGGGCTCACAGGTGTTCCATAGTTCTTTTAGCATTGGACAATGAAAATGTGGGGAAAAAGCACATTTTCGCCATCGTCTTTTGAGCTTAATTTTTATAGCGTTTGTCGTTTGGCATAAATGACAGGAGAACTTTACTATGTGGGTGGGGTCCCAATTACAAGAAAAAAAAATTTACATTTTTATAGGTTTTTTTTTTATTACTTTTACACAATGAAATGGGTTTAGAAAAAAACTGAGCTTTTTTGTGTTAGTTGAGGCCATAACTTTTTATTTTGCAGTGTACGAAGCTGTGTATGGGCTCCTTTTGTGCGGGATGAGTTGATGTTTTTATTGGTATCATTACTGGGTTCATTTGATACTGTAATCACCTTTTATCAAGGTTTTTGTGAGGCATTTGAACAAAATACAGCAATCCTGGAAGTGTTTTCTACTTTTATTTTTTACAGTGATCACCATGCGGTACAAAATTACATGCCACCTTTACTCAGCAGGTCAATACGATTACAGCAATACCCAATTTGTATATTTTCTTATGTTGTACTGCTTTTATACAAAAAACACCTTTATTCAAAAAGGAAAACACGTTTTTGCATCGCCCTTGTCTGAAAGGCATAACTTTTTTTTGGTTATTATTTGCGGGATGAGTTGACGGTTTTATTGGTATCATTTTTGGGAGGACAAGACTTTTGGATTGCTTTGAAATCCATTTTTTGGAGTCAGGGTGAAGAAAATACTGCAATCCTAGTAGTGTTTTTAATTTCCATATTTTAACAGCACTCACTGTGCAGTGTACCTGACGTTTTTTTTACTTGGGGTTGTACATTACGCATACCAAAATTTTTTTATTTTTTTTATGCTGAAGCACTTTAAAAAAAATAAAAAGCTTTTTTATTGTGTAAAACAATATTTATGCATCATTTTCTTATGATAGAAATAACCTTTTTAATTTTCTGTATACAGAGTTGAGTAAGGGCTTTTTCATTGTGACATTTACATTGGTACCACTTTGACATTTATGTGACTTTTTGATCGCTTTTTATTCCATTTTATGTCCGGTGGGATGAACAAAAATCTAAATGTTGTGATATTCTTTTTTTTTTTTTCAAATTTTGAGACTTTCAAAAAACCCCTTTTTTTTTTCCTGGCATTGACTATACCTGTCCTGGGGCCCCAGCATGAGCCCCCCAAACCCCATGACCCCCAGATTTAAAAGTGCTGGAAAAAGGAGTCTTTCAACCACCATTTTAGTTTCACTGGACATTGACTATACCTGTCCTAGGCCACAGCATGACCCAGGGCCGGAGTTACAGTGGGTGCGGTGAAAGTCAAAAAACACGTAACTGTTATGTTTTGATATAATAAACGGTATTTTTTGCACCTTTCAATTCACCTGTGGTGAATATAGAATTGCTGTTTTAAGATTTACGTAGATGCTGCGTCAATGAACAGTACTGGGTGCGCAAAAGTCAAAAAACACGTAACTGTTATGTTTTGATATAATAAATGGTATTTTTTTGCACCTTTCAATTCACCTGTGGTGAATATAGAATTGCTGTTTTAAGATGTACGTAGATGCTGCGTCAATGAACAGTACTGGGTGCGCAAAAGTCAAAAAACACGTAACTGTTATGTTTTGATATAATAAATGGTATTTTTTGCACCTTTCAATTCACCTGTGGTGAATATAGAATTGCTGTTTTAAGATTTACGTAGATGCTGCGTCAATGAACAGTACTGTGTGCGCAAAAGTCAAAAAACACGTAACTGTGATGTTTTCGTACGATACACGGTATTTTTGGCAACAAACAACCTGTGCTGACTACAAGATTGCTGGATTGTAATTTAAGTGCAAGGTGGATAATCAACAGTCACAGGTGTAATGGTAAAATTGAACACCTATCTGAAATGTATACTGATAATAAAAGTGGAGTTTTGCAGCTAACAAAGAGACCTGCAGTTACTAGAAATGATGTTTATCCAATATAAGTTCAGGCTGCCCAATATCCAGGAAATATTTCAATTGCAAACTGTTAATAATAAAGATATTCCACTACAATGTCTACACTAAGTCTTGGTGAACTTTATCCAATGTTCTTTATAGATAGAGCTTGTCTGTGTTCGCCCGCGGGGCCCCCCGCCCGCTCCCACCGCCGTGAATTTACAGCGGTAGATGCTGCTTTAAAATTCTCTAGCTAACTACATAAATTCTTCAAATCTCTAATCTAACTAAAGTGGACGGATCACAGCTAATAGTAGAGGTTTCTCTGTGCAGAAATAGAATAATTTCGCTGAGCTGTTTGGCCACAGGCAGAGCGCAGGTCCTATCCCTATGAGACGCTGAGAGACACTGAGGCTGAACAGGAAACGCTGTTCTATGTAAAACGAGGTCATGTGATTTTTTCCAGCCAATCGCAACCATACACATCCCAGTCATGACGTCGCACACACATGTCACCCTGCTCTATTCTGTAATCTGATTTGCTGGCCGCCAAAATTACAGGAAGCGCCGAAAAAGGCGCGATCTTAATAGATGATGCTCAGATTTTAACCTTAATTATCGCATGATCTGGAAAATTCGATCACCATAAAAACCTTGCCGATTTCAACTTTGTCGATAAAAATCGCTCAACACTACTAGACAGTTTTCATACATGGGGCCCTAAGTCTCTAAAATTTTCTTTGCTTTTGATAGGTACAAATCTGGTTTCCTCTTCTCATCGAATACTGACCTGACATCATTTACATGTGGCACGCCTAGCTAAAGCTAGGAAGTGGAAGACTGCTGCTGTTTCCAATCTTGTGGAAGTCAAAGACATTGTGTCCACCAATTGTTGTTTGTGAAAAAACATTATTTTTCTTATTTCGCCTGGTCCCCTTGTCTTAAAGAATTTCCTAAGTTAGCCTATAGCCATACTGCAGAGGACAAAAAACGACCAAAAGTCGGTAGTTTTTTTTTTCCTCTGTCAGCTTTCACAGTGTCCACACAGCACACAAAAACAATTGTTTTTTCGGCGGTTTTAGATTTCTGCTGTCATGCTGTCCATAGACTGTAATTAAAACCAACCTGCTGTGTACACAGGTCGTTTTTTGTTCAGCTCGTTTTTTGGCACCAGTGGTTTTTACAAAGTTCCTTTCTGTCATCCCCAGAAACCAACGAAAAAAACGGTTGTAGAAAATAGTTTTATGGACAGATGTGCAGTAGACATACCCTTAGTGTGACGGTAAGACCAAAACATCTAGAGGGAATCCCGTTAAGGTATTTTTGTGGTTAAAGAGTTGTTTTGCTTTATTTTTTATCTCAGAAAATTGATTGTCATATTATTGCCCTTATAACAATGTTATTACTTTAATACCATATATACTCGAGTATAAGCCGACCTGAATATAAGGCAAGGCACCTACTTTTGCCACAAAAAAACGTGAAACCTTAATGACTCGAGTAAAAGCCGGGGTGAAAAAGCAGCACTACGGTAAATTTAAAAAAAAAAAATGGATCCCAAAAATATTAAAAGGCAGGTATAGGCATTTTAAGCCCCCATAGGCCAGTATAGACATTTAATGCCCCCATGGGAAGTATGGGCAGTTTATCCCCCCATAGGAGGCGTAAAATTTGTTCCCCAAGGCGGGTAAAATTTTTCAAAGGTGGTTAAAGGGCCAGGTTTCCTTTTTTTGGGGTTTGTTTTTGTCGTATACCCCCCCCCCGGGCACCCTTTCCTCCTTTCTGGCAAGAAACTCCGGACAGCCGCAAGTCTGCAGCCGTCCAGAGTCCACTGCGGAGCACCGGAGCAGTTGCATACAGGTGAAGAGATCGCCGACAGTGCCCGGGCCACAGCAGCGCCCGGACACTGTGGACTGACTCGGCATTCAGTTTTTATGGGCTCCCTGAGGGCCCCGCATTATAGAAGTGCCCCCTGCCATCCCCGGGGCCACTGGGGCCTAGTAGACGTGACTTGAGTATCCCCCGAGGAGGGTTTTTTTTTTAGACATCTTGGCTGAAAAACCGGCTTAACATATATTGTTGTTCTCTTACACAGGTGCTTGTTTCCCTGGACAACAATAGAAAAATGAAGCAAAAGAACCTTGAAATTTTTTAAATTGGTAAAACAGTAAAACATAAAAAAATATATACATTTGGTAGCGCTGTTCATATTGGGCCCGCTGAAAAGTGGGAAAACATCATTTAATCGCCCAGGGCCCGTAAAAAAATTTAAAAAAAATTTAAATTCAATTTTGTTTTCACCCACCCCAAAATCCTTGATAAAAAGCGTTCAAAGTGTCGTATGAAATGGTACCAATGAAAACGTCAACTCATCCCTAAAAAAAATGCCTGAATCAGCTCCATAAACAAAAAAATAAATAAGTGCCTGCTCTGACTCCATGATAGCATTTGTTGGATTTTAAATGGATTACAAATAAAGTCCTCGAATATTTTTTTTTTTTAAACACACGGATTGACACTGGATTTCTTTCACAATGTTTCACTTTGTAACATTTAAAAGCTGTTTTGAATATATCAAAGGGTGCAGTTTTTTAAATGTAATAATTTATGTAGGTGTCCAACAGGGCCCTCAAAAACCACGTAAAAACTGGACTGGTCCCTAAAAAATCTGTGCTGTAAATTTTATTGAAAGTGTGAAAAATACTTTCACACTAATAAAAAAAATAAAAAGACATTCAAACAATGATGTCTACATATAACAGACATAGGTAATGTGTTATAAACATTTTGTTTTTTTTCACAAATAAACAAGGGTTGTAAGGACCAAAAATTTTTTTACAACCTAAAGCACAATGTATCATGAAAAACAATCCGAATCACAGGATAGGTAAAAGTTCAAAAGTTAATCCCACATAAAAGACACCCAGTTAGAAAAAAAGGGCTGTGTCTAAAGGTCAACCTGGCTGTAAGGGAAGGGTTTTAAAAACATAAATTCCACAAAAAAAAAATAGTCCCGTCGTGGAAAAAGTAAATTCTAGTTTTTGCTGGGAAAACCCTTTCCAGCATTCAAATTAAAAGAGTGGGTCAAAATTCCTATACAGCTATGTACAAGACCGTGAGGGTATGTTCACACGGCGGCTTTTAGATGCATGTCTGGATCCGTATTTTGGACTCTAAACGGACCCAAATACGCATCTAATAATATGCAGTGTGTTTTACATTCCTTTTAATGTAAAACACGCATCGACGTTCGGAAGATGATGCCAATGGCTGTTTTTCATGCCTCTTTTGAGAACTTTTAGATCTGTTCAAAAATCGACATGTCAATCTTTTCGTTTTGATGCGCAGACACCTATTTAAAACAAAAAGGGTGCATTTCTGCTGCAGCAAAAATGCATCCAAATGCTGCACACTTTGGGTGCGTGTTGGATGCTTTTAAGTACGTTTCTCAGATCCGAAAAGCGTGTTCTAAACGCCAAGTGAATATACCCTTATCGTGAACATTTGTTTGCAGATGTTACATACAAGCAATTTAGGTTTAAGGGAGCAAATACATTTTCAAATGGGTGATTTTAACAGGTTTCAAATAAATATTTGTCTTCAATAAAGGAAATAAATTTTCAAAAAGGACTTTTGTTTAATCATTTTTTTTTATAATAAAAAATTGGGGGAATCTAAAACATTCAAATTGTGTAAATCGGCAAAAGTAGAATTTAGCATAGTTTTAGAGGTCAATGGCTTGGCCAAAAATGGTCTTGGGGGCGAGGGGACCAGGGAGATCAGTTCTATTTAGCACTTTATGTGTTCTTACCAGCACAATGAACTTCGTGTTTTCAGCCTATAATACTGCAATTCCTGCATGAAATAAAAAAATTCTTCTTCTTTAATATCTTGTGGAATTCCATTTCAGCACAAATGTATCCTTT
This sequence comes from Phyllomedusa bahiana, assembly GCA_025379985.1. Classification (NCBI taxonomy): domain Eukaryota; kingdom Metazoa; phylum Chordata; class Amphibia; order Anura; family Hylidae; genus Phyllomedusa; species Phyllomedusa bahiana. The sequence continues at coordinate 2,004 of JAODAL010049802.1, read as the reverse complement.
GTGATCAATCTGAGGTCAGTAACTTTGTCAGACTATTTGCACTAAACACCTTTTACCTCCTCTGAGACTTAAATTTAACTTTGGGATAGAAAACTCTATTTTCAGCTTTTGCATCTTTTTTTCCTAAAGTCATGTTTAATTGGTCTTGGTTTAGCTTAAATCCTCCAAACTTTGTGCCGAATAAAAAAATAAAAAAAAAATCGAGCAGATGCATCTTTTGACATCATAGAGTATTTCCATTTACATTGTATGGTCCTTATTAGTGATGAGCGATTGTTTCAACTATCGTTATCGATTCGATAGTCGATATCCGCAATTAACATGAAGATTTCCGATAGTCGCTAACAGATTATCACCGATGGCAATTAAAGTCTATGGGACAGGAACAACTCCTTCATTCTTACACCCAAACAGGGCTGGAGAAGCTGGAATTAACATCCACAACAGGAAACTGGATACATGCTACATCTTAGGCAACACACTTAGGTTATAAAAGCCACAGAAAAAAACTGACAGACCATTCACTATCCCTGTCTTGTACCACAGCCTGACCCTTAAACCTGCAAATTAAAAAGTGCCAGAAGGCAGTATGATTTGAACCATCATTTTACTTGAACTGGACTGACTATGCTTGTCCTGGACCACAGCATAACCCTTAAACCTGCATGACCCCCAGATTAAAAAGTGCCGGAAGAAAGTAGTCTTTGAACCACCATTTTAGTTGAACTGGACATTGACTATCCCTGTCCTGGAACGCAGCATGACCCTCAAACCTGCATGACCCACAGATTAAAAAGTGCCGGAAGAAAGTAGTCTTTGAACCACCATTTTAGTTGAACTGGATATTGACTATACCTGTCCTGGGCCACAGCATGAGCCCCAAACCTGCATGACCCGCAGATTAAAAAAGTGCCGGAAAAAGGAATCTTTGAACAACCATTTTAGTTGAACTGTACATTGACCATACCTGTCCTGGACCGCAGTATGACCATTAAACCTGTCTGACCCACAGATTAAAAAGTGCCGGCAAAAGGAGTCTTTGAACCACCATTTTAGTTGAACAGGACATTGACTATGCCTGTCCTGGACCGCAGAATGACCCTCAAACCTGCATGACCACAGATTAAAAAGTGCCAGAAGAAAGTAGTCATTGAAGCAGTATTTTAGTGAAATGGACATTGACTATCCATATTCTGTAACGCAGCATGACCCAAAAACCCGCACAGGTGCCCTTATGGACCATCAGCAGAAAATTTCGCAATAAGAAATAAACTATATTAAAAGCAACTCGTTTTCCAATATTGCTGCTGCTAGAGCTACTTGCCATTCTACTGGTGACATTGTTCCACCGTGACATTAGAATGGGAAGCAAACAAAACAGATGTCCCCAGTAGGTCAACGAGGCCTGTCTGAAAATCCTGCATTCTACTGTCAAGTGGGTTGAAGGAAATTACTGATCAGGGCGGGTGAAAAAGGCTGTAAACGTGGATCACGCAGGTTCAGCTAGCAGGGCCAGAGTGGCCGTGACTGGGAGGACGAGGAGGTAAGACTGCTGGATGCAAGTTGTATTAACCACTGAAGAACAGATTGACAATGCTGTTAGTTACTGAGATTCACAGGGCACCGACCCAGCGATGACAGGCCTGACGGTCCTGCAACCGACGATCCGCTGGCTTGCGTGTTGTCGCCAGCACTGGAAGGAGCACCTTCTCTCGTACCTCTACCTTCATGTCCTACACCCCCTCTTTGCTCGCTTACCACTGCATTTCGCTCCATGTTCAGAAAGATAAAATTTTCAAAAGGTATTGTGAGAAGGCACGACGTGCCGTTATTGATGGTCCATACGTGTCACCGAGGTTTCTGATCTCGGTGAAGTAAAGCCTGTTAGCCGTACGTCAGTATCGATATGGTACTGGCATTTGTTTTGTTAGTAACGCTGATAGCAGTCACTGGGGAGGTTACTGGAGTAATTCAGAGAGCAGGGGGGTGGATTGCTCCCCGGCA
>JAODAL010049801.1:0-27893 GCA_025379985.1 Phyllomedusa bahiana | reverse complement strand
ATTCAACCTGAATTTGTTACTGCTTGGACCTGTCTCGTAATCAGATAGCGGGGATCTGTACATGACTTATCCTGGACCCCGTCCTCTTTTCTTACCAGCCCTGTTTTCCATCTTTAAAGGGGACTGAGTTATTTTTTATTGCTACACCTTTTTGTTTTTTTCCTTAGATGTTCCGTATTGTTGTTATCAACTGCAATTTTTCCCTGATGAACCCCAGTATCTAGGGGGAAACGCGTTGGAATATTGGAATATTTATGCGTTATTGATCATCTTCCTATGACGCATCATCAATTCATAGTATTATTGAACATCAAACGTATATTGTCTGTTGTATTTTTTATTTATCACAGCACTTTTTTTGTTTGTGCACTTCATTTGTGGTATATGTGTTTTTCTTTTTTTCTTTTTAGATGTAGCTAGGGAACAGGGTTATTTTTAGGTTCCAGTGTGGGGGCGCCCTTATTGGGGATTTTCCCCATTTTTTGAGGCAGACAGGTCTTTGATAGGGTATATTTGAGGGTGTCTTTTCGTTTTCTTTCTCAATTCTTTTTTTATTTCATTAAAAGTTATGTTTTAGGTATCTTTATTCTAGGTGTTATACCTGTAGTTGTTTTGGCAGTAATGCATTTCCAATATTCCTATATACCTTGAGGTTTTACTTAGTTTTTAGTGTGCCACTGATATTTGTGTTAGATGTATGCTATTGCCTTTCAGTGTGCACCTATGCTTGCGTTTTTCAAAGTATATTTTAGATGTGCACAGCCTTATTACGTTTTGTAGTCTATTTTAGAAATGGCAATCTCATTGGCTTGCTGCACTCAGCTGCCTCTTTTAAACCAGTGCAGGGATAATCCAATTGCTAGTTCCTAACATTCCCTGAAGTTGTAGTCTGGATTGACGCCCAGTGAGGTAACATGTTTAGTGTAGGGACTCACCTGCTCTGGATCCCCTTGACGTTTTTGGGAGTTGAGCTTAATACAATCTTTGATCAAATACTGTAAACTAAGAGTCCCAGGTTTTCATATTTTCCTTAGAGTAATGCTTTCCTATATTTCCCATATACCTTGAGGTTTTACTTAGTCTTTAGTGTGCCACTGATATTTTTTGTTAGATGTATGCTATTGCCTTTTCAGTGTGCACCTATGCTTTTCGTTTTTCAAAGTATATTTTAGATGTGCACAGCCTTATTTCGTTTTGTAGTCTATTTTAGAAATGGCAATCTCATTGGCTTGCTGCACTCAGCTGCCTCTTTTAAAACCAGTACAGGGTAATCCAATTGCTAGTTTCCCAACATTCCCCGAAGTTGCAGTCTGGATTGACGCCTAGTGAGGTAACATGTTTAGTGTAGGACTCACCTGCTCTGGGAACCCCTTGACGTTTTGGGAGGTGAGCTTAATACAATCTTTGATCAAAAAACTGTAAACTAAGAGTCCCAGGTTTTTCATATTTTCCTTAGCAGTAATGCATTTCCAATATTCCTATATACCTTGAGGTTTTACTTAGTCTTTAGTGTGCCACTGATATTTGTGTTAGATGTACACTCCAAACTTTGGCGCGATAAGTCACGATAGGAAATCCCGATGAACTGTCCAGCTGAGAGGACAGAACTTACAGATCAATTAGTGGATTAGATGGTTTCCATTGAATACTTACCTTGTTTGCTGGAACACGAATGAGCCATACACAGTCAGGTCTATTCACAGATACAGAGGGTGTATACTCAGAATACAGCATCCCAGAAAACTCGCAGAGAAGAAAACTGCACACATCTGTACAGGCAGAAAAAGTAGGGCTGGTTAATATAGTGAGTGACTCTCAAGAAAAGTACAGCATGAAACGCAAACGGCAGTTCCCTATCAGTCACCATGAAAAGGCCTTCAGTGCCTGTCCCTATGATAACACGTCCTTCCTTATGCTCTGGCAGAGTTGTCATAGGGATACCAGATGTCATATGAACCAATCAGAATTAAACTTTAATTTTTCTAACAGATGAAGGAAGAAATCTTGTTATCTGTTAAATATTACTTTGACTTGCAAGTGATTAGCTTTAAACATAAAGTCAAAGATAAAGACTATTACCAAGTACATTGCTGTTCTGATTTTGCCTCCTTTCAGAGTTAGAGCTTTTTTATCTCCTGTTTGTTTACACAAGCTTCCCTAGGTTACCAACCACTTTTTTCTACTCTAACAGTGGCCGGGATGGTGACGTCACTCCCTGCTGTGTCTTTCAGGGGCCCTAATCAAATTTAAAAAGAAAGGGGCCCAATTATATAGTACAAATTAGGAGCTAGTAATGGGTGGGGAACACAGAGGATTCAACTTTATAGGGCCCTGAAATTACTTATGACATCCCTGCCTTTGCAGCTCTGTAAGCCTGTACCCTGCTGTTAAAACCCCTCCACCACTAATGTCCCTTTAACAGGCTCAGCTTGGAATAGTAGAGCTGAAATGTCAGTGACTGCTGTAGACCTTTCCACAGCCTGAGCAGGAAGCTAGTGCCTGAAGCTGTAGATCTGCCCACAGCCTGAACAGGAAATTGGAGCCTGAAGCTGTAGAACCACAAACAGCCTGAACAGGAAGTGGGAGCCTGAAGCTGTAGAACTGCCCACAGCCTGAATAGGAAGTGGGAGCCTGAAGCTGTAGAACCACCCACAGCCTGAAGAGGAAGTGGGAGCCTGAAGCTGTAGAACTTCAGACAGCATGAAAATGAAGTGGGAGCCTGAATCTGTAGAACCACCCACAGCATGAACAGGAAGTAGGAGCCTGAAGCTGGCTGTGAAGAGCAGGCTCTGTGAAACATCATGATGAGAAAACCTCTTTAAACTACATGCTCTGGTTAATAGTCTGGGATTTAGCAAGGAAAAAACTAATATGTGTCCTAATTCAGCAATCAGCATATAAAAAGAATATATACCTACTATATAATTCAGCTGTAATTTTTGGAGTAACTTGTTGGATTTTTTATTAAGGCTCTTGCAGGGCCACCTCAGGGAAAAGGAAGTATTGCTCACTGAAATCAAGGTGCTGGGTCCTACAAGGTAAAAAAATTCTCTTTGTAGCTGTCCCTAATGAGGTTCTACCCTCTGTTAAACGAGTATACAAATATCTATACCTTAGACATAGGATATGTCATAAACGTTTGATAAACATAGGTGCCAATCTCTGGATCTGCATGTAGCTCGTTACACAGATGGAAACCACATTTATCAGTCATTTATGGAATATCTTGTGGATATGCCATACATTTTTCAGATGGAAATACCCCTTTAAAGGGGTTTTGCCACGACGTAATGTTGACGTGGGATCCTCCAAAATGGGTATTTAATCACTTTTCTAAATATATGTGATTAAAAAAAGTGAAGCCTGTGAGAGCTACAGCGTTGCTCAGTCCCCCTTAGTTTCCTGAAAGTTTACATTAGACACGACCAGGACACTGACAGGAGCTGATCTGGCCACGCTTGTGTTGTCTGCACTTCTTATCTGATGACAGGGAACATGAAGGATCTTGCAAGGGACTGGGGAGAAAAAGCAGTAAATGAGCCGGTGTCTTCTGTATAGAGAATCCACTGGTTGTAACGTAATTATTTGAGTAAACATTGCAGACTCTCCCTGCTCCCTGGCTCTCTCTCAGCCCGTGACTCAGCATGCTGAGTTAATCTTCTCTCCTGAGCAGATAAGAGGTAAGGAACTCACTTCTTGGCAAAACCCCTTTAATTTAGAATGCCCTATTGTGGTTTAAAGGATTTAAAAAATAAAAATAGACAACACTTGAAAAGAGGTATTCCTACCTCAAAAAATAGACTCGAGTATAATTAAAACATGAACAACTTTCTAAATACAGGCAGTACTTACACCGTTCTGACTTACATCTGTTCACTATGTAACGGCTGGGTAGTGGATCCGCTGGACCACGCAAGCGATGGCAACAACCGCGCCAGGGAGCGGAGTCTAAGTAGGTCCCGGTTTTCACCAGAGCCCGGGCTTGTGGTGGCGGCCGAGGTGCAGCGAGGTACAGAATCGTGAGACAAGAATCGTAGTCATGGGCAGGCAGGAAGGTCAGGGCAGGCAGCTGAGGTTCGGAGTCGCGAAACGTAGCAAGAGGTCTGGTACACGGCAAGGCAAGAACAATTGGGCCCGTGTTAAACACGGCTTATTCCCGACGGAAATTTGTTGAGCGGATTCCCGCTCAAAAAATAAGGGGCGGGACAGGGGCGGGCCGGAGGCGGCGGGGGCGCCGCTCCCCGGCCCCATAGACAAGCATTGTTTACGGCGCGTCCGCGCCTTTAAATAATTGCATGTCACTTTCTCCCCCGGGGCGGATTCGCCGAGCGGGGAGGAGCGACGGAATCCACTTTTTCTCTATGAGAGCAGTGGATTACCGTAATTACTCCGACGGATTGGCGCCGTACTGCAGCGCAAATCAGGCGCGCAGTACGGCGCCAATCCGCGGCACAATAAGCCGTGGGAACGAAGCCTTACCGAACGCTTTGTCTAGGGCACGCGGCACCGTAGAGCCAGCGGAGACGCACCGTGGGCCCGACCAATCTATAGGGGCAGCGCCTGGCAATTAGCCAATTACCGGCGCGCTGGCCCTTTAAATTTACAAGACCGAGCGCGCGCACGCCCCAGCTGGCAAAGGACGCGGACGGAGCAGGAACGTGGAGTGGTGAGTACAGAGGGCGACTGCGCCCACGGCTCGTCCCGCGGCCAGCGGTGCTACCCGTCCCCGGCAGGCACCCTGGGGAGAGGGCAGGGGTGCGCCCGCGGCCCAGAGCGCGGCGTTGCCCGCTACCGTAACCCCACCCCCCGTAGGGCTCCCCCTCTTCTTAGGCCGAAGGAACCTGCGAATAAGATCTTGGTTCAAAATGGTAGATTCGGTTCCCGGGATTCTCTCTCGGGACCGAAGCCTTTCCAATCGACAAGAAAGAACCGCTTTACCCTGACGGCCCTTCATGGCCAAGATGTCCTTACTTAAAAACACATCAGAAGACTCTACCACTCCTCTGAGAGAACCGGTTCAAGACCAGGGACTTTAGGAGGGAGACGTGGAAGGCGTTCGGAATCCGGAGAGATGGGGGTAGGCAGAGGTTGTAGGACAGCGGGTTCAGCTGCCGAAGTACTCTGAAAGGCCCCAGAAACCGCGGGCCGAATTTATAGCTGGGGATCTTGAGGCGTACGTATCTAGAAGAAAGCCACACCTTGTCCCCTGGGAGGAACGTAGGAGAAGGTCCCCTCCTCTTGTCAGCCTGGGTCTTCATGCGGGCCGAAGCCTGGAGCAGGGCATGTCGGGTCTCCCGCCAAACGCCCTCTCCTCCCCTTGGCTACGGCCTTGAATTCCCGAACTTGGTTGTCCACAGCGGGAACCTCGAAAGCCGTAAGCAAGGGAAGGGTGAGGGGCGTGGGTGGACGCCATAGACCACAAAGAATTGAGGAAAACCCCATAGCATCAGAGGACCCGATGGTTGTAGGAGAAACTCGGGCCAATGGGAAGCAGCTCGGACCAATTGTCCTGTCGAACGGATAACAAAACATGAAGCAGGTATTCCCACAAGATCTGATTTATTTCTCTCCACTTGTCCATTCGTCTGGGGATGATAGGCAGAAGAGAAGTCCAACTTGACTTGCAAGCGAGAACATAGGACACGCCAAAACCTGGAGACAAATTGGACGCCCCGATCCAACGATATGCGAGGGTAACCCATGCAGACGAAAAATGTGATGGAAGAAATGACCTGCCAATTGAGGAGCTGAAGGAAGACCAGGAAGGGGCACGAAGTGGGACATCTTCGAGAATTGGTCCGTGACCACCAGTTTGACAGAATTCCTGAAGAAGAAGGAAGGTCCGTGATGAAATCCATGCCAATATGTGTCCAGGGGGGATCCGGGACGGGTGAGGGACTAAGGAGACCGCGGGCCTATGCGTGAGACCTTGTTCCGAGCACACGTGGCACAGGAGAGAACGAAATCCTTGACGTCCTGGACCAGAGTTGGCCACCAGTAGTGCCGTGAGATAAGAGCGTAGGACTTCCGTATGCTGGGGTGACCAGCCAGAAGAGAACTATGCCCCCATTCAAGAATTTTCCTCCTGAGTGCTGGACATACGTAGGTTTTGCCCGGTGGGACACTACGAAGATCTGCAGGAGCCACGTGGACCAGCCGTTCAGGGGCAATGATGTGCTAAAGGATACAGGTTTTTCTCCGGCAACGTCAGAAGCACGGGAGAGGGTGTCCGCCTTGACATTTTTCTCGGCTGGACGGAAGTGGATCTTGAAGTCAAAACGGGAGAGAAGGTGAGAAGGTCTTAGAAAAGAAACCGCATGTGAGCGTCTTGCCTTTGGGGCCCTTCTGAGTAAGAACCACCCCCGCTCCCACAGACGAGGCATCCACCTCTAGGCAGAAGGGTCTGGCCGGATCAGGGCGGACGAAGATGGGTACGGAGGAAAAAGCAGACTTCAGTTCGGAGAATGCTTCTTTGGCTGCCGGAGGCCAACATTTCGGGTTTGCGTTTTTCCTCGTGAGAGCCACGATGGGAGCCACCAGTGTGGAGAAATGGGGAATGAATTGCCGGTAGTAATTGGCGAACCCCAGGAAGCGTTGTATCGCCCAAAGGCTGACAGGTTGTCGCCACTGCTGGATCGCAGAGAGTTTAGCTGGGTCCATCTGTAGACCCCGATCGGAGACTATATACCCAAGGAACGGAAGGCTGGCCTGGTGGAACCGACACTTCTCCAGCTTGGCATACAGTCGGTGGTTCTGCAAACGTCGCAGAACCTGGCGCACCTGTACCCGATGAGACTGAATGTCTGGAGAGAAAATTAGGATATCGTCCAGATATACTATGATGCAGGTGTAAAGCAGATCCCTGAAGACGTCATTCACAAATTCCTGAAATACAGCTGGAGCGTTGCATAGCCCAAAGTGCATCACGAGGTATTCGAAATGCCAATCACAAGTATTAAATGTCGTCTTCCACTCGTCCCCCTCTCGAATTCTGATGAGGTTGTAGGCCCCCCGTAGGTCCAGTTTAGAAAACACCTTCGCTCCCCGGAACTCGATTGAGAGCCGGGATCAGCGGTAGGGGGTAGCGATTCTTCCCTGTGATTTTTGTTTAGCCTCTGTAATCTTATACACGGATAAGTGAGCCATCTTTTTTCTGTACAAAGAAGAAACCCGGCACCCGGGTTGAGAGGAGGATTTATGAATAAAACCTTTCTGTAGGGTTTCCTGATTATAGGCTGACATGGCCTGAGTCTCAGGTACGGACAGCGGGTAGACCCTTCCCCGCGGAGGACTGGTACCGGGGAGGAGGTCAATCGGGCAGTCATACGGCCGATGGGGCGACAGCGTCTCAGCCTGCTTCTCCGAGAATATGTCCCCAAAGTCCTGGTACTCCGCTGGCAGGCCTGGCAGAAGCTTAAAGGATGACTGTGGAGAAGAGGTGGCCACCGGGCGTGGTGCCACCAAACTGAGGTCCTGCCACTCCGATCCCCAACGCAGGACCTTGCCTGTCTTCCAATCAAGCATAGGGGAGTGACGTTGCAGCCAGGGTAGCCCCAACAGGATCGCCGAGGAAGCACGAGGCAGAATGTGAAACCAGATTTTCTCCTTGTGCAAGACCCCTACACGGAGGGACACTGACCAGGTAATGAATTGAATGGAGTCGTTCAGAAGCTCCCCACTGACAGAAGAAATAAGCAGGGGCTTCTCCAGACAGATCACTGGCAGGTGGTAACGGGACACCAAGGAAGCATGAATGAAGTTCCCGGCAGAGACGGAGTCCAGGAAGGCAGGGACCCGGAGTGATAGACCTGCATCCGTCGTTACCTCCACTGGCAACATCAATCATGGAGAGGGAGAATTAGCACCTAGGGACGCCTCTCCTATGGCACCTAGGTGCAAGCGTTACCCGAGCGCTGGGGACGCTGCGGACAGCCTCTGCGGAAATGGTCCAGACTGGCACAGTAGAGGCAAAGATTCCACCCTGCGGCGGGACAGCTCTTCATCCGACAAGTGGGCCGGTCCAAACCCGCATGGGTTCCTCGTTGGAGACCTGCGGAAGTGGCAGCGGAGATTCTGGAACACAGGGGCCAGACGAGGCAGTCAGCAAGGTCATGCCGAGTCACGTTCCTGGCGAAGCTCCTCCTGTCTCTCAGTGAAACGCACGTCAATGCTAGTGGTTAGGTGGATGAGTTCGCCCAGGGAAGACGGAAGATCTCTGGCAGCAAGTGCGTCCTTCACCTGAAGGACAGACCCTTTCTTGAATGTGGCACAGAGGGCGTCGTCGATCCAGGACAGGTCAGACGCTAGGGTGTGGAACTGGACCGCATAGTCCCCTACGGGGGAGTCCCCCTGACGAAGGTTCAGGAGCGCCGTCTCAGCAAAAGACGCACGCGCTGGCGCCTCAAAAACGCTGCGGAATTCAGAGAGGAAGGCCTGTAGGTCCGCTGTCACAGGGTCGTTCCGGTCCAAAGGGGTGTCGCCCAAGCCAGGGCCTTTGCGGATAGCAGCTCACCACCAACGCCACTCTTGACCTTTCCGTGGGGAAATGGTCAGCCCCTCAGCTCCACGTGCATGGGACATGAGTAATAAACCTCTGCAAAGCTTCGGGTTCCCCCTAAACTTGGGGGGCAATGGTAGGCGAAACTTTCGGGCCATGGATGCCAGAGGGGTGGCCGAGGAATGGAATCACCCGGGGAAGAAGACGGTTGCTGTTGCTGGGACGCCAAGTTTTGTGCATCATGGAGGAAAAGCTGGCCCAATTGCTGTGCTTGCTGCAAAGATCTTGCTGCGATTGCTGGGCAACAATGTTCGTTAAGATTTCCCCAAGACTTGGCAGGGGACCTTGGCGGGATCCATGGCTGGATCTAACTGTAAGGCTGGGGTAGTGGATCCACGGACCACGCAAGCGATGGCAACAACTGCGCCAGGGAGCGGAGTCTCTAAGTAGGTCCGGTTTTCACCAGAGCCCGCCGCAAAGCGGGATGGACTTGCTGCGGCGGGATTCTACCAGGTCGCTACCCCTGACGTGGCGGGTGTGCGGTGGCGGCCGAGTTGCAGCGAGGTACAGAATCGTGAGACAAGAATCGTAGTCGTGGGCAAACAGGAAGGTTAGGGCAGGCGGCTGAGGTTCGAAGTCGAGAAACCTAGCAAGAGGTCTGGTACACGGGAAGGCAAGAACACACTAAAGAACGCTTTTTTAGGGCACGAGGCAACATAAATCCAGCAGGGAAGCACCCTGGGCCAACCCAATATTAGGGGGGCCCGGCAATTACCAATTACCGGTGCGCTGCCCCTTTAAATTTACAAGAACAAGCGTGCGTGTGCCATAGGGAGCGGGCGCGCGCGCCCCGGCCGGCAGAGGAAGCGGACGGAACAGGAACGTGGAGTGGTGAGTACAGTGGGCGAGTGTGCCCGCGGCTCGTCCCGCGGCCAGCGGTGCTACCCGTCCCCAGCAGGCACCCTGGGGAGGTGCCCGCTACACCCTAGTTACAAACAGAGACTTATGGGACATGCTGCCACTTGTAGTTCCATGTTCCACAGCAGATGGTAGCATGGAATGACAAGTTCCAGCATGCCACGACAGCACATGAGGTGAAAATGAGGTGGTACAAAAAACACCTCAGTACGATAGAGAGATGTATAACAAACCTCCAGACCTAAATGCACAATATCAACTATAGAGGAAAACGGTCCTAAAAATAACTTTTATTGGTAAAGCTAAAAACCTACTAGATATAGACATCAAAAAAACCAAAATAACAAAAGAAAAAATCTTATAGGTAAAAAACCCTAATAAAACTAAACAGCCCTATCCTATCCAAAAAACAGGTATGTCGCCCCAATAAGGGAAGGAAGAGATAGAGATACCGCCAGTACCAGTATGCAAGTTGCACACATCATAAACCTATCATTGCTTTCCTTATCATTGGGGCATATGAGATGAAGTTGCAATAATCTGGCAGGTACCTTCCTCTTTTCCTGACTTTATATTGTTTATTAAAACCCTATTTCTTGGTTTATATTGGTTCCCCTTTTTATACTATCCTGATGTGACCAAATAATTTTTGAAGGGTGAAACTTTTGGGGATGGGTTTATAATTTTTTGAGGGCCCAATCAGATGGGTCAGGTTGCCACGGAACGCCTTATTGGGGGACATACCTTTTTTTTTTGGATAGGATAGGGCTGTTTAGTTTTATTAGGGTTTTTCCATAAGATTTTTCTTTTGTTATTTTGGATTTTTGATGTCGTTATCTATAGGTTTTTAGTTTACCAAAAAAAGTTATTTTTTGGGCCTTTTTTCCTTTTAAGTTGATATTGTGAAATGGGTGAAATTTTCATAAGGGGGCACAGACAGAAAAAAAAATGAAAAAACCTTCCGCCTACCCAAAAAACTAAAAAAAAAAAAAAACATTTGGCGGATTTTAATTTTTAATAAAACATACCTTTTCCCGACTTTACATACAAATTCAACTTAAAGGGTTTCTATACAGAATTGTGCTTTTTATTTTAAAGATCTTGCAAAAAAATTCACTTTGCAATTTTCCCCTTTTACAGTGTCCTCCATTCCTAGATATCCCTTTGTATGGGGGGCATCAGTCCCAGGTCCTATAGTACGCCCCGTTAATCTCCATGAAGGTGTAGCGCTGGGCGCTATAGCACAGATGTTCAATTCCCCCCTGATAGGCGTTTTGCAGGTGGGTAAAATACAACCTGGGTTCTACTGGCTAGTAGAAGCAGAAACAAGCCCCTGAATTCAAAGTGAAACCAAGAAAACAGGACTGAGGGAAGCTGAATCAATGTAGTGAGACACCCCGTTTAAGAACAAACCTACAGTCCCTATACCATTCACTACCCGAGGACTGCTCATACATTCTATTAGCCAAAATCATTTTGTCACCTATTTGTTCCTTATCTTGCTTGTATACTGCCCGTTGCCTCGTACATTGACCACCACTGTGCTATCAGTGGTGGCCGGGACTGCTGTGTCAATTTGATGATGGCCATGCCCAGGATCACAGGCATGTGTTCTTCCACAAAGATGGGCAGCAGCTTCCTTTCACTGTATACTGAGGGAGAAATGCTCCAGGGCTTGCACAGAAGCCCTGGAGCACTTTACCATGACATCTCTGTGGCGGTGTGGGAGCGCACAAGTTTAAAAGAGCGACGTGAAGACGTCATCACAACACTGCTGGCTTGAACTGCAAGCTAGAACACAACATGTCTTGCCAAGAAGAAGCACAGGATGGTTAAAGGACAGGAAAAGTTATTGGGGACTTGAGAAACCACTTTAATAACCTAATAAGCAACTGAATCTAGATTTGTATTATGCTAACTGTTAGCTATGAAACCCACTATGCCTATGGTAGCACTGTGCCAGAGAATAAGAAGTTAGGGCCACATGTATAAAAACAGTCTAAAAAAAAACCACTTTGTTGCCCATAGCAACCAATCAGAGCGCCCCTCTCATTTTTCCAGAGCACTATATGAAATGAAAGGGGCACTCTGATTGGTTGCTATGGGCTCTGATTGGTTGCTATGGGCAAGAAAGTGAATTTTAGACCTAGACAGTTTTCATACATGTGGCCCTTAGTGTTGTTATAAGGTGCATTCACATAAGCTGTTCTCACCACCATCCTGCAACTTCAACCGTTAATAGCATAGCAAAGAAATAATATATTTCATTTTTGTTTTTACCTGCAAAATATACATAGTACAATATAAACTTGTAATTTTCTCACCACATTGATAAAGACGATTGATCTTCACAAGGTCCAGGCTGCTCAGTCCATACCTCTGCCCTATAGGGATAGTGGCATCAGGCTTTGGCACTATTGTGGGTTGTCCGAGGATTCTGGTAAAGGCATATCTAACAGAGCAAAATAACAGGACAATATCATCTTAGAATCATAACTAGTGCAAACTGGAGAAAATGCACAACCAATCAGATCCCAGTGTCATTTCCAAAATGCTTTGGAAAAATAAATGAAATCTGATTAATCAGTGTCTACAACTGCTCCATATTGGGCCATAATGTTAGTGAATCTCCCCCAGTGTATTTATTGCATGTACTTAAAGGGGTTGTCTCACTACAATGATAGTTTTTATGTTAAAGATCTTGCAAAAACAAGTCACTTTGCAATATGTCCATTAACAGTGTCCTACCTATTCCTAGATATCCCTTGTTGTATGGGCTGCATCAGCTCCTCAGGTCACTATAGCTACAGACCTGTTCAATCTCTCCTGATAGGCTGACGGCACTGGTTGCTATAGCTACAGACCTGGCTTCTACTGCAGCCAAGTAGAAGCCAGGAAACACGCCCCTGAATTCAAAATTAAACCAAGACAACAGCACGAATCAATGTAGTGAGACAACCCCTTTAATCTCTCAAGACCTTATAACAGATGTATCGTATAGTGAGTGCAATGGTTAGAATCAGTCATCTTCTGCACAAATGTTTCTGCTGCCCTTAAGTTGATTCAGAAAATATTATGCAGAAATCCACTTTATTTTGGATGTTAATTTTACTTATATGGATATAGCTAAACATGTATGGTTCACTTACTTTCCATAGTGCATCACAGACTTGTAATCATACTGCACAGCCAGGTTGTTGGTTTCCAGTTTCTCAAAATTGCCTTTATAGGCTGTGTGTACAGTATATAAAATGTAATTATCATTCAATGTAAAAGTTTAGTCACTTTGTACATACATTACATTACTTATCCTGTACTGATCCTGCGTTACATCCTGTATTATACTCCAGAGCTGTACTCACTATTCTGCTGGTGCAGTCACTGTGTACATACATTACTTATCCTGTAATGATCCTGAGTTATATCCTGTATTATACTCCAGAGCTGCACTCACTATTCTGCTGGTGCAGTCACTGTGTACATACATTACTTATCCTGTAATGATGCTAAGTTATATCCTGTATTATACTCCAGAGCTGCACTCACTATTCTGCTGGTGCAGTCACTGTGTACATACATTACATTACTTATCCTGTACTGATCCTGAGTTACATCCTGTATTATACTCCAGAGCTGCACTCACTATTCTGCTGGTGCAGTCACTGTACATACATTACATATCCTGTACTGATCCTGAGTTACATCCTGTATTATACTCCAGAGCGGCACTCACTATTCTGCTGGTGCAGTCACTGTGTACATACATTACTTATCCTGTAATATACTCCAGAGCTGCACTCACTATTCTGCTGGTCCAGAGCTGCACTCACTATTCTGCTGGTGCAGTCACTGTGTACATACATTACTTATCCTGTAATGATCCTGAGTTACATCCTGTATTATACTCCAGAGCTACACTCACTATTCTGCTGGTGCGGTCACTGTGTACATTCATTACTTATCCTGTAATGATCCTGAGTTATATCCTGTATTATACTCCAGAGCTGCACTCACTATTCTGCTGGTGCAGTCACTATGTACATACATTACTTATCCTGTACTGATCCTGAGTTACATCCTGGATTATACTCCAGAGCTGAACTCACTATTCTGCTGGTGGAGTTACTGTGTACATACATTACTTATCCTGTACTGATCCTGAGTTACATGCTGTATTATACTCCAGAACTGCGCTCACTATTCTGCTGGTGCAGTCACTGTGTACATACATTACTTATCCTGTACTGACCCTGAGTTACATCCTGTATTATACTCCAGAGCTGCACTCACTTTTCTGCTGGTTGCTGGTGAAAAAAGTTAGTAAGCTTGTCAATATACACGACTAACAGATGTGAATTGGTGCAATTTTTTTGCATGGATCATTACTTGTCAACCTGACTGATCTTTAGGATGCCTGGGAGTTGTCTCCTCCTTTCAAGAGACTCCCAAACTATTCATGAGAGAAGAAAGGTGTGGATAATAGTTTACCTACATTCATGTGACCTCACGTGTAAAAAGTATGGTAGACAAGAGGTGAAATCACCCATAGAAACCAGTCACATTCTATTATGTGTCTATGATAACTGCTCCACGTTCTATCCTTTATTAACCCTGTACATAGCAGATGGACGCTGACTGGTTGCCATGGACATAATAAAGGATCTTTGACTGGTTGCCATGGACATAATAGATGATCTCTGAATGGTTGTCATGGACATAATAGATGATCTCTGACTGGTTGCCTTGGATATAATAGATTATCTCTGACTGGTTGCCTTGGATATAATAGATTATCTCTGACTGGTTGCCATGGACATAATATATGATCTCTGAATGGTTGCCTTGGATATAATAGATTATCTCTGACTGGTTGCCATGGACATAATAGATGATCTCTGACTGGTTGTCATGGACATAATAGATGATCTCTGAATGGTTGTCATGGACATAATAGATGATCTCTGACTGGTTGCCTTGGATATAATAGATGATCTCTGAATGGTTGTCATGGACATAATAGATGATCTCTGACTGGTTGCCTTGGATATAATAGATTATCTCTGACTGGTTTCCATGGACATAATAGATGATCTCTGAATGGTTGCCTTGGATATAATAGATTATCTCTGACTGGTTGCCATGGACATAATAGATGATATCTGACTGGCTGCCATGGGCATAATAGATGATCTCTGACTGGTTGCTATGGGTATAATAGATGATCTCTGTCTGGTTGCTATGGGCATAATAGATGATCTCTGAATGGTTGCTATGGGCATAATGATCTCTGCCTGGTTGCCATGGACATAATAGTTGATCTTTGACTGGGTGCCATGAACATAATAGATGATCTCATACTGGTTGCCATGCGCATAATAGATGACCTCTGAATGGCTGCTATGGGCATAATAGATGACCTCTAAATGGTTGCTATTGACATAATAAAGGATCTCTGACTTGTTGCCATGGTTAATCATTCCAGTTTTTACACTAGTTCACTCCTAGCTACAATATATATGCAATGTGTATAGATGACAAATCCCTCTGAAGTTACCGTCAGGTATATATGTCCACTTAATGTCCACATAGTTGTCCCGGTCGCTCCTCGTGTGTTCATGGACAAGTCCCAGGACGTGATTAAGTTCATGTTGTACAATCCCTTTCGATAGACAGCCGGGGTTGAGTAAGGATAGATCCTGTGGCCCTCCGATCCTGCCCAGATAGGACCAGCATCTGAAGGAGCACCTGTATCGTCAGTGGCCTTTCTGCCTATCTATAGATAGAAAGAAATCTAAAGAGAAATGGAAAGAAAGAGAGAGATAAGGAGAGAACAGGGAAGGGGGAAGACGTCTAGAATAGGAAATATAGAATCCTAAAGGAGCAAAGGCCTAGCCAGCACCAAATATGGACAACACAAACTATAGTATCTTTATCCTTCAAAACAATATTCTAGACATATTTGGAAGTCACTTGACCTATGATGAAGTTTTTCCATGAGCTGCGGCCTTCTTACTACTATATCTTCAGTAACTATAACCTTTTACATGATACACCAGACCAGCCGGGCCCTGTTTGTCCCCTCTGGCACACCTGGAGCAGCAGACTAGCCTTCTAAATGGCCCCATATGTTACCCATCACAGAAATGGGGACCTGAAAGCTTGTGTCTGGGGGAGCTGAACTAGTGTCTGAAACCAATGGCCCAGAAAATTAGCAGGAAAAAGAGTAGGAAGTTCAGAAAATACAGGAGTTTCTAAGTCCCCTCTGGCTCCAGTTCCTGACGTTAATTTCCCACCCTTCAATGACTGTTTTTTGTTTTGGTTTTTTTTCAACCACGACCCGACCAGTCCACTTATCCCTCCTTCCTTACATTTCAATTTTCTTGTAATTGAAGGTTTAAATGCTGTAACACTTTCTTGTACTCTGTTAATCTAATTTTTTAGTTTTTTTCCGTGATATATTGGGCTTTATTTTTCATGTAATTTTTTTGTTACTTTTTTTTAATGATACGATGGAAAATCATTTATTTTTTAACACCAAAAGTGGCGCTGAAATGAGTTTTGTAATTGTGTCACTTTTCCATCACAGGTGTTTATATATAGGTGATATAAAGTTTTACGATCATCGGGGGTGGGGCTCAAATTTACGGTTTGCAGGCTTTTTTGTTTGTTTGTTTTTTGGTTTTTTTTAATAAAATGTAATTTTGTTGTTGTTGTTGATTTCCCCTACAATTGGGGCTGGTGTATTAACCCCAGTTACAGGGCAAATAATGGGGGGGGGGGGGCAACTAAAATAACTGCAGAGCTGATCTGGGTCTGTTAAGGCCCAGCACCTCATGCAGATACCGAGCTGAATCACGTCACCACTGGTGCCAGGAGGTTTCCTGCCTCATTGAGTGCTATATATACAGAGATTGGGAAGGCAGGGACGGTAATAATCCAACCCTTCCTTCTTCCTGGAGAGCTGCTGTACACTCTGCACGGAAGTCCCAGAATGTCTTTGCAGAATAATATCACTACCACCCAGATGTTTACAGTCATTGGGTGGGTGTCATGTAGTTAATAATAATCACCACATACCCACCATGGGTGGCCAATCCCTCTACTTCACTGTGGACAGTCGGAAAAACCACTTGTGTATTCATGGAAGAGATCAATAGCTACAGTAGATAGGTCCACAAGTAAAAATTCATCCAGGTTGGTAAGGGCTTATATTTTCGAAGAAATCAGATATCGATATAAGAGGTGGAAGTCCATTGACCTAAGTATTGGACACTTACCCATCAACCGAACGGATTTGGATATAATCCGTCTCTGATTTTCTTTCCACAAAATGAATACAAGTTAGGGAGGTATATTCCGCAATGGCTGAGAGGATGACTGCAGAGTCAGCGGAGGCTAAAAGAATAATCACAGAATACAGAAAGCAGGTTTACAATGTGTTTCTATCTATCTATCTATCTATCTATCTATCTATCTATCTATCTCATTACTATTCACATCTATCTATCTATCTATCTATCTCATCATCTATCTATCTAGTCTATCTCTATCCATATCTATCTATCTATCTATATCTACATCTATCTTCACATCTATCTATCTATCTACTAATCTATGACTACTATCCTATCTATCTCATCATCTATCTATCTATAATTCTATCGTCTAATCTATCATATCTATCTCACTATCTCATATCTATCAATCATATCTATCTATCTCATATCTATGCATCTATCTGTCTATCATATCTCATATCTATCTATCTATCTATCTATAATCTATCTATCTATCTATCTATATCATCTATCATATCTATCTATCATTATCTATCTCAATCTCATATATCTATCTATCTATTTATCTATCTCATATATCTATACTATCTTATCCATCTTTAATATCCTTCTATCTATCCTATTCATATCATATACATCTATCTTAGCTATACATTTATTGACCTTTTTATATCTATCAATCTATCATTAACCTATAGCTTCTATCCTCTGCACTTTTCTCATTGGCCAACTAGATGATTCTTGCTGGGCTGCTCCTAGGGAACATAGATCCTTGAAGAATGCAGATAAGTGCAAGTATTATATGGTCACAGACATCATCAGTAATTTACATCATATTGAAAATGTCTGGATTTCGGCTTACCATAATCAGAAGATAACGTGTAGGGAACAAGGACAACTCCAGAGCTGGATTTTGGCCAGAAGCAGCCTTGCTCCGGGCAGTTCAGGGCACTGCGGCTGAGTCGTACAACTATGTCTCCTTGCCGGATCATCTTCATGCTGCCTAAACATTACAAGACAAAGCTAGTTATAAAAATGATACAGGTAATCTATCATTACAGTTGTAGTAAGCTTGGTGGTAAGATGGCCAAGCAAGCCCTGACTCACAACTATGGTTTTCTACCTGTGGGGTGCGCCCTGCTACATACAGACCATTCTTCTTGTACTGAGACATATAGAGAGTTTTAACCAGTCACTAATACTCTAGGTATATTTGAGAAAAAATACATACTCTCTATATCCAATACATTCTATATGTACATATCAACTAGTAGAGACCCCACCCCAGGAAGGCCACTGTAATGGAAAATGCATCCACTTAAGGCCAGAGTTCTTATTCCAGGGCAACAACTGCAATCTATATATATCCATCCGCTATAGAGCTGAATACAAGGCACAGTGGAGTGAGTTGGATGAGACTGTTTCCTTCTTTCCTGGCTTGGTACTGCCATAGGAGCTACTCTCTGCTTCACTGGTAAGCAGGTGTAGTTGCATTCTTCTTCCTCGACCTTCCACCCCCCAACTGGTAAATGCGGGCTACAGTTTCCTCTACAGTATAAACAGGGATGTTAAGTCTCCCTTCCTTAATCATATATATATATATCTATTCCTTAGTGGGTTTAGAGGTCATCCAACCACATGAGTATTTTGGTTCACAAAAGAACACAGGACACGCTAAGACATAAATACCTTCAAATGTCTGGGATTGGTTCGGGATAAATCGCATTTATTTAATGGTCTCCATTTTGTTGCAGTTTGACCCTACTTCTTCCCACAAAGGCGTAGCTATAGGGGGTACAGAGATAGAAGTTGCTACCACACCCTGCAGCCTGACGGGGCACAAAAGTCCTTCTACCACATGGGGCTGGAGGCTCCGTTTCCCTTTGTGCATTAGGCCCCAGAAGCTGTAAGTTATGGCTCTGCCTCTGATTCTGGTTTGTAGCTTATGGATTTGTGGTTATGTCTCTCTTATTTATTGCATTTTACACTAGTTCCATTTCACTGTGTTGGGTTTTGATCGCTTTGCTGTTTGGTTGATTGGTATTACCTTTGTTCTCTTTGGTAATTTTACTGAAGATATCTTCTTCCATCTCATCTCCTGCAAAAAAAACAAATATGCCGTGCAATCTACATGTGAGACGAAATGAAGCTGGGTTTCTGCAATAACATTTGATAGATGAACTGAGCACGAGATTTGCTATAACTTTCTAAAAACATTGCTTTGTTGGTTTTGCTTTGTTCTGGAGATAAAGAAAATTTTATCTCCTCTTAGACTACACAAGTTTCTCTGGTTACTGACCGCCTCTCCCTGCTGTCAGTTATCTCTCATTGCTGTAAGCTGCCATCAGTCAGTTCGAGTATGGTGAGCCACTCCCTACAGACTCTTATCTCTAGCACAGAAGCTTTGGTTACTTACCTAAATAAGAAGCTTTTACTTTTTAGAGTTCTGTAGCCTTGTGTACTACACTTTATAAACCTCCAGCAATCATGCCACTGTAACAGGGATAGCTAGGAACCGCAGAGCTGATGTGTCAATCACTACTATAGACCCGCCCACAGCTTGACCAGGAAGTGTGAGTCTGAAGCTGTCTGTGACTCTGTGATACAACATGGTGTGACAACAAGGGGGTTTGTAAGTGCCTTGGTGCCTACAATGGATACAGCAAAAAGCTTCTGATCATATGGACTTTATAAACTTTCATATACTTTTTCATGGGTTAGTATTCTATTTTCTTCTATATATACTTCTGGTGGTCTAGAGTTATTAAGCAGTTGATACCTAATAGCTCTGGTGGTGTAAGGTGATACATTATACATGGTGGTTGTGGGTTAAATTTCTAAAATTCTTGGATAACTATGGTACTTTAGTGGTTAACATGTAACCTTTTATTGTAATTATCATATAATTATAATATTGTTTAGTCTTAGTCTTGAGCAGAAAAGTGTACCTATAATTTAACCCCTTAAGCCCCAGGCCTGAACAGACCTTACTGACCAGCTAAATTTTTCAGATTGTGCCTGCCTGCGTTTCAACAGTCAACTTTTTTATTTGATCAGCGACGCAGTTGTACAAGGACTTGTTTTACACTAAAGAAGTTGTACTTTTTGGGGGCGTAGTTTGAGTTTACACGTTTTTTTTGCGGCATAAACGTATAAAAGCATTTTTCTGCATTCTTTTTTTTTCTTTTTTTTTTTTTACACCATTCATATTTCACACTCAATAACCTGTTACATTAGTTCTACAGGTTATTACAATCATGGGCAAAAAAGGGAGTTTTAGACCTAAACAGGTTCATACATGTGGCCCTTAATATGTGTAGAGATGTTTTATGTGTAATATGTGCACAATCGTTTTTTTTTTTTATTATTATTATTAAATATTTTTATTTTTTTATTTTAACTTTTTTAATCCCGTTAAGGAATAACTATTTTTACACTTACTAATGTATTAGCATACTCCTGTATGTTACTACATGTTACTATGCCAGTACGACACAGGAAGCTGTCAAAGCAACACAGAGTGTGCCCTGACAGCAGGCTTCCTATACAAACAGCCCTGGGGATACTCTAGGGGCCCACGGGCCACATCAAAGCTGTTGACTAAGCCCCCCTTCCTAGTGCAGCTGCAGCCAGCGCTGGGAGCCGCAAATCCCCTCTGAAGGCAGCAATGTATTTTGGCATCACTGCTGACAGAGTACACGCACTGCCCCCTGTCAAAAGACAATGGACGGTATTGAAGGGTTAATTTATAAATAAATAGGTTAAGAAATAGGTTAAGAAATCCTGTAATGCAAATCTCCTGTTTCCTTTTACACATCTGTAGCGTAACCTAATAAAATTCTGTATTCCTCCAGCGCCACTAGGGGCAGCACACTGCATAGGGATTGTTGCAGCTCTCACTGAACTCAGCAATAAGGTAAATTCACATGCAAGTGGCAACCAGAGAAATACAGAATGTCGCCCCCCTAGAGATGAACGAGAGAATTACAGCCTTCAACTGGTTTCATTTAATAAACTGCTCATAGTGATTTCTGGGCAATAGGGAAAGAGTAACTCTAATTCAGCAGTAATTTAGTAACTATTATTTGGGCACATATTAAACTGTCATTATAAAGTAAAGTAGAACTTACCGTTCTGGCTGTCTAACCCAAAAGAGGTCTGTAAACAATAAAAACAAAAACCGCACATCTCAGAATAGCACTTACATGTGTTATCTTAAAATCTAGGAAGTTTCTAGCCAGTTATTCTCTTGTATTTGGCTGGAATTACATGAATACACATGCTCCCTATTCTGTTACCAATCTACAAAATGAATTTCTACCCTTGAACACTTTTTTTTTAATGCTGATTGATTTCTTACTGAATATTTATAGAGGTCGATGAACTTCAGATTCCCTGCAGCCATAGGGCTTGGAGCTCTGTATCAGAAAAATGCATCTCTGACCTCTATAAAGTAGTTAATCAGCACAAGGAATTCGGCCTAAAATGACATGAAATTATTAAGTGGCCATTCATTGTAAGCTGGCATTGAACATCAACCACAGAAAAGGCGGCATACTTTATAAAAACAGGTAAAAAATTAATTTCCAATGGGAGGCAACAGCCCAGTGTCACATGGGAGAAGATGCACAGTACTAATGAACAGCCATTCATGTACCTACTATTCATGGAGGGGGCTACTTATGCAACAGCCTAGAGGACAGGATGAAAATCCTTGTTCTATAGTCACAGGGTCCATAGAAGACTCTTCAAATTCTCCCTTACCCCCAGGGATGGCACAGTGATGAGGGTCTGCACTGAGGAGGCTGATGGTGTAAGGCTGGAGCCCGCCATTCACCTGTCCACCGTTAGAGGTCTCCACTGGGGAAAGCAGTAGGAAGAGGAAAAGCATGGAAAAGAGAGGGGCAGATGCCAGTTCAGCGGCATATGGTGAGAGAGGAGAGGTGAAGAGGGTTGTGAGATCCCCAGAGAATTAGAGGTTATGGGCTAACTTTTCGGTTATATTTCGGTAGTGTAGAGCCAGAGACAGACAGTGCCTGGAACAAGAAGACCATGCACGGAAATGGGGAGACAACGTGTGGACAGAGAGGTAGACTCACAGGCGAGCTGCCGAAGAGCGTGTCAAAAAGGAGGCCGTTATAAGAGATAATTCCCGGCTAATCCTGGGTGAAAAGATTGAGAGACTGTCTACCAATAACTCTGCTGTTATTCCCCACATTTGAGATAATAAACCCTTTCAGGTTACCGCAATGAGTATTCCCCTGCTGGGACCCCCAGCAATTAACTGTATCCTATGTGAAAATCTGGCAGTAAGGGAGACATGTATGATTGGGTTTTTCACCCTCTTTCTGGCGTACAATGCACCTAACTGAGCCAGCTACGATGTCTAAGGCCATGTTCACACGGCTTAAAATGGGCCGTATTTCGGTCCGTAATTACGCGCCGAAGTGCGCCAATTACGGGCCGAAAACGGCCCATTCATTACGGTAATTCACAGTTCTCATAGAGAACTATGGATTACGTCTCGTCTCCCCGCCCGGCGAAGCCGCCGGGCGGGGAGATAATTGACATGTCACTTTCTAGCGGCGTATACGCGCCGCTAGCAGTGCTTGTCTATGGGCCGGCGAAGTGCCGGCCCCCCGCACACTCCCCCGCTCCCGCCCCGCCCACGTCCACACGGCGTAATTGCGGGGCGGAATTACGCCCTGCAAATACACCGTGTGAACATAGCCTTAAGCGTCTAACGAATGTGTTAGGCGCATTGTTCATAGGACTCATAGTGCAGTCGGCGTGGATACGCTCAGCCTGGTCTCCCACGTCTCCTCCACAACTCATGTATGAACAAAGTCTTGGATGGACTATGGACGCGGTCGTGAACGACAGTTTGCTGCAGCAAAATATCTAAGTATCCATTCTTAGTGTATATGCTATGTGGAAAGGCTATGTTATATACTTTTAAAGCCAAAAGTTAAATTGAATAAAGGTGAATTGAAGTTTTAAAAGGAGTGGCCAGACTTTTGGATAACCTTGCCTACGGAGGATACTTGGAGTGAACAAGTGGCTAGTCTTTACTATAAGGCATTGTTCATAGGACTCGACACGTTCTAATGCACCTAACATGAGGGGGCGTTAAGGAGTTGTGTCGTACCACACTTGTAATATTAGACACATATATGAATGCGAGTCGGCAAAACTAGGCGCATTGCTGCTCGGACAGACAGACCTATTCCAATGTGGTCGGCCTGAGCCTGAGGAGTCGAAGTGGAGCTAGATTTGCTGTTAGGGAAAAAAATGTCCAATATTTCTCAACTTCCACCAGTACAATAATAAAACGTAATTTATGATAATTATCAAACTATATCAAATTAAATTATTTAAATTTAATTTTAAAAAAGTTATCATATAAAATTAATATAAAAATATATAATATCCCAAAAATATAAAAATATCTCCTATAAAATGTATTTAAATGAATAGAATCTAAAACTCATTTTATATTCAATCACCCACTGATGATGATGGTCAGATTTTTACATTTTTAATTTTTACTAAATTAAATTTGAAATTTATTTCTGCTGCTCTCACCCTTTATTCTACATACAGCAAGAGCCAGCACAGCACAGGTCTTACTGTGGTCCACCAAGCAAGATCAGTACCATCGTTTCTATTCACTGACATGCTATTCTAATGAATTTTCTCTTATTTCCAGTCTACCTATAGCCTTTCTATATGTTTGGTGCATTACTAATGTGCCTAAGTTCCGTAATGCGCCTAACACACAGGTGAGGCGTGTCGAACTTTAGACACCATTTATGAACGCACAGAAACCCCTTTCATACATTCAGGCGCATTATACACTGAAAAATAGATGAGAAAATTAACTTTGATGCACCTAGTTCCATATATATATCCCTAAGTGTTCACTTTCCCTATAGCGTCCCCACAGGGGGAATAGAGCATCACACTGTGTACTTCTAACTCAGTTGGTGGTTGGGGTAATCCAGGACATGATAGGTCCTCCAGAGTGAGAGATGCTCTTGGTTATTACTGTCCCTTCTGGCCAAGAGATTCCGTGACTTTGTAACCCCACCACCCCTACCCTTCCACCTTTATTATCTCAGAATTCCCTACTAGGATATATGAAGATAGGTTTTCTAAAACGGGGAACCCCTTTAAGTCCAAGGAACAACCCCAAAATGACCTTGCCCTAGTGGACTAGATCATGTGACTTTCCTTGCAAAATTGTGACTGTTGGCTCCTTCACGTTAGCTGGGTATATATTGCTGAATTATGAGATTGTGTGGAGAGGAGTTAGTGTTCAGTGGGTGCTAAACCCCTGCTAGGTATGACCTGCATATCTTACCTGGTAGGATAACAGCAGGCAGGCTCTCAGTAAATAGGATATGACTGTAAGGTGTTTGGCGGCCTCCATGCTTGCTCGATACAGCGCTGAGCTCCTCCAGATCCTCTAATGTCTGTTTTACATTAACCTATTTCGGGAGCGTAAGAATAATGCAAGGACAAACATAATAGCAGCCAATGAGCCAGCGTGAGACGCTTGCTGGGGACGTACAAGCCGCGGCTCAGCTTACACATGTGCCATACTAGATTTCATTTCTTACACCCTGAGGTGGAAATGTGGAATGAGGTTGAATTCAGGAAACCTTCAAGATATCTAGGTCTAAGGTTATGGATCTGTCATGTGTAGTATGTTCCTATCCGGTGCAGGAGTAAGCATTGCAAGGGTAAAATTGCACCCAATAATTAACCCATCATATAGCTCATCAAAGGTCAACATATTAACACAGCCAAAACTGTCAGTTCTCCAGAGCCCTAACTTTAAAGGGGTATTCTCATCTCATTGATTAGCTCTAAACATATGGGTAAAGGTTAATAAAGGCTATTGCCAAAAAAACACATATGTTTCCTAGATGTTGATGCCAATTATGTTATAAAAAAAAATTTATTGTTTGTTTTCTCAATTTTTCTATTTTTTTTTACAGTAATTTTAAGTCTCCCTAGAGGACTTGAACGTGTGATCACTTGTACTGTATAGTAAGTACTGATATTCTGCAGCTTATATTGATTAAAGGGGTTTTGCCACGAAGTAAAATTGCAGTGAGAAGCTTGCAAATTTAATAATAAACATTTTCACCATTCATCATTATTAAAAATTCTGTACCGCTTTTATTTTAGTTGCTCCTTTAGTGATCCATTGTTTATGCTCATCTCCAAGGGATACGACCAGGGCTGACAGCTCCTCAGTCTTCGTCAGACATGCTCAGACATCACCTCTCCTCTCAGGCAGCTACTGAGTGTTCAAACCCAGGTGCGGTCAAGCTACTCCCGTCCTCTGTATGCCTTAGTAATTAGTCAAACAGTGCAAATAAATGTAAAAAAAAACACCAAAAAAAAAACTTAGGACCCTTGTGCTGTGAGGCAAAAACTTTACCTCTGAGCTACACTGTAGCTACTCACAGCTCTTTACATAAACAGACCTTTCTTTCACTAGAGAGAGGAAAGGCCTGGTGATGTCATCCTGTTGGGTCACATGATATGCAATTCAAACAAATCGCACACCCCCCTTCTGAGCACAGAGCTGAAGAGCTGGAGGCAGAAGGTATGAAATGAGATCATGGCAAAACCCCTTTAATATTGACATCCTACTCTATCCTGCAGGTGGTAATAGGAGTACAAATGTGGTAGCTATGGAGACCGTCATTAGGCCTCCGCCTGTCATGGCAACTGAACGGCACCCCATGATCGCCTTGAGTTACCACGTTGTCTCAATGGTTTAATAGCCGGGATTGGAGATGCCTCCTATCCCAGCCGCTAGTGGTGGGTGGGAGCTGCAGCCACATACGGAGTGGGTTGAACCAAGGGTTGATGGGAAATGAGCTCTGCAGCGCCATCTATTGGATGTAGGGCTCTTCAATTTGCATTTGACTCACAAAGCCTTGTAATGTAAATGGGATTAGAGCCAACCAGATATCCATGTGCAGACAGCAGTTTTGGGGTGTTTGTCCCTCACCCGTATTCTAAAAATAAAGCTTGACAGATCACCCACATCTTTAGATAAACCAGTTCATTCACTACAATTCTTGTTTCCAGCCCTATTTTTAGACAATGTCTTGTAGATATACTTGTATAATAACAAAGAAAAGGGAGTCAACGACTGACAATAGACTGTACAGCAGCTTAGGGTGGAGGAGAAGAGATCAAGGTTTAGGGACAAGCACATGCATCGCTCCAGGCAGCGTATAAATACATGGGAGGAACAATGACAATATTCAGTGACCGGGTGACACAACTTTTTTCAGTTTAGAAAGTTCTTGCATGAGTTGTCAATTATTAAAAAAAAAAAAATCATATCCTATATTCAGTAATTCTTTTAAGGTCAGGAACCTCTTCTATTGCTCATAGAGTACAGTGGTTACTAAGGTTTTGGGTTGCTCTGGAGGACCTGTCCAGTCCTGCTTTTCACAGACACCCCATAGACTTTAAAGGGCACTGTGTAATGTGTCACTTCATCTGTGGTGGCACTGCTGGGAATCTGCACACTTTGGGCGACATGTATGATTTTTGCCGCCCAGGCGCCATTTTTTTTGCACGTATTAGTAGTGTAGAATGTGCCTGAATCTATAGACCTGTTCTATTGCGGGTCA
Source organism: Phyllomedusa bahiana (assembly GCA_025379985.1). Classification (NCBI taxonomy): domain Eukaryota; kingdom Metazoa; phylum Chordata; class Amphibia; order Anura; family Hylidae; genus Phyllomedusa; species Phyllomedusa bahiana. Next base: position 1,515 of record JAODAL010049801.1, on the reverse strand, counting down.
TAGATTTAGCTCTTTCTAGCTACAAAGCGACAATTCTGGCTCAGGTAAACCACTTTTAAAGTGCTCTACCTGTTCCAGCAGTAATGCGCCTGGTTTTGCCGTTCAAAAGTCATAAATGTGTAGAATCATATGGTTGTAGTGCAACACGCCTCCAGCACGCCCCCCGATCTAAGGTGCATTACAAAGTGCCGCGGGCACTTTGTAATGTGCCTAATATTGGAGCACACTTGATTAAAAATATAACGAACGGGGCTGCACTAGTTTTCAGGATTAGACTACTAGATTACTGTCACTTTATGGCTTTTAGTATAGGTGCTTGTAGCAGCTGATCCAGGCCGGCTCTTTATCGGAATAATCAAAGTGTACGGCAGGATGACTACTCCCTAATATCCAGACCAGGTTTTGCTTGGCTTATATAAGCCAGGAGGCTCACCAGCAGGGCCGTCTCTTCCATTGGGCCAGGTAGGCCAGTGCCCGGGGGCCCGCGAGCCCAGGGGGGCCCCTGAGGGCCCGGGCGGCTGCCTGCCCGGCCCAATGGATTCACTCACCGCCGCCCGCCGGAGCTCAGACACAGCTCTTTCCCCCCTGCCCCGCGCTTAGTTACTTTGTCCCAGGCTGCGCAGGCAGGGCGGTGCGGGCTGCGGGGGTCAGAGAGGCGGGCGCCCCTCGCATGGCCGCTCCTGCGCTTTACAGTTCACAGCGCAGGCTGGGGCGGCGCCGCCTTTTTCACAGAGGCGCCGCCCCAGCCTGCGCTTTGAACAGTAAAAAACTGGCGCGGCAATTGCATAGGTGCCTAGGGAGGCACCTTTCAGGGGGCGGCACGGCAGGAGGTTTTTTTTTTTTCGTTCTTCCTTTTTTTCCTATCTGACCCGGAGCCGCGGAGTGGGGGGGGGGGGGGGTTGAGGTCTGCGGCTCCGGTGACTCCTTACATTGGTGGCAGCGGCTACTGAGAGAGGAGCGGAGCAGCGCAGCGCAGCTAAAGGAAGCTGAGAGCAGCAGCAGCGATGCCCCGCCCACTCTCTTCCCCTGCACAGGACGGCAGGAAGAGAGGAAGACTTCAGGACACAGGTAAGTGGGGAGTGGGGGGCTGAATACATTGTGCTGGGGGTGGGGGTTGAATACATTGTGCTGGGGGGTTGAATACATTGTGCTGGGGGGTGTTGAATACATTGTGCTGGGGGGGTTGAACACATTGTGCTGGGGGTGGGGGGTTTAACACATTGTTCGGGGGGGGGGGGGTTTAAAACATTGTGCTGGGGGTTGAACCCCATTGTGCTGGGGGGCTGAATACATTGTGCTGGGGGGGCTGAATAAATGTGCTGGGGGGGCTGAAAACATTGTGCTGGGGGGGGTTGAATACATTTGCTGGGGGGTGTTGAATACATTGTTGGGGGGGGTTGAACAATGGCTGGGGGGGGGCTGAAAACATTGTGCTGGGGGGGGGGGAATACATTGTGCTGGGGGGGGCTGAAAAAATTGTCTGGGGGGCGAATCATTGTGTGGGGGAGGTTTTAA
>JAODAL010049800.1:0-27894 GCA_025379985.1 Phyllomedusa bahiana | reverse complement strand
AAAAAACAGCGCCCCCCCCCTCATATGGAAGGTGTGGAGGGGTGTTTTTAGGGTTTTTTGTCGTACAGTTCCAATGTCTGGTTTACGTGGCTTTTTTGCATGCTATGTGAACATATGTGGTGAGATGTATGGGTTACCACCAATTAACTGCACCTGGGTATTTTTTTTAAAGGGGTTTTGCCAGGACGTGCCTTATCTGCTAAGAAGCAAATGTAAACAAGCCAGGTAGCTGAGAGAGAGAGACAGACACGAGCACAGAGCTGCATAAGGGATCGTGTGACATGTTCACTGAAATAACCCCAAACTAAACTTGTGGATTCTGTATACCAAAAGACAAACACCTTTTCTCCTCAGCAGCTTGAAAGCTTCTTCATGTTCTCTTTATCAGATAAAGCAGGGATCCCCTTAAAATAAATCACACTACAACTAGTTTATTCTGTATACAAAAGACAACATATTTCTACCCGGTGCCTTGAAAGCTTCTGCAGCTCAGTCTCATCAGATAAGTGTGATCTGCGCAAGCCCGGCCAGCAGCTCATCAGGTCGTATCTGGTAGAAGCTTTGAAGTAACTAAGGGACGGTAAGGCAGCCTGTAGCTCTCTCAGGCTGCACTTTTTGTAATCACATATATTTAGAAAAGTGATTAAATACCCATTTTGGAGGATCCCACGTCAAAAATTACATCGTGGCAAAACCCCTTTAAGTAGCAGGGGGGGCTTGTGCTGCCTCTGTGCTGTGTTCAGTCTCATTTCAGCTTCCTAGCTGTGAGTATGGCCATGTTTCAGTTTTTTCTTTATGTAGTAAATGAGCGGCCATAGACATCAGACCAGACCTTCTCTCTTTTGGACAATCCATACATATTAGAAGGGTCCTTTAATAATCACAAAGTGTCCCCCCACTGGGACCCCTGTAGTTTGAGGGGAAATCTGGCACTAAGTGTACAATGGGTCTGCCTACTGGGTCACATGATATGCAGTTCAAACAAAGCATACACGCCCCCTTATGAGTACACAGAGCTGAAGCAGGACAAAGCAGGCATAAAATGCCTTTGTGATAAAACCCCTTTAAGGTGATGTCCTAAACAGAAGAGCCTTCTCTATCATCTTAGAATGAGGTGTGTCAAACGGGGTTATTGTATCTAGAGAATGCAGGTAAAATGGGCATTTACTTCGGTTAATTGAAACATGTTACTCCAACCGAGTGACAAGCAGCCATCAGACCATTTATCTATAGATTAAAAAATAAATAAAATAAAATATCTGACACATAAAATCTAACCTAAAGAGGACTGTATCCACGTGAGACGGGCAGGTGTCCTAAAGAAGTTATTTTCAATGCATACTTTTTTTCAATCCCACACCATCATTTAGCACATAACATATATACTCGAGTATAAGCCGAGTTTTTCAGCACAAAAAATGTGCTGAAAAATTTGTCCTCGGCTTATACTCAAGTCACTGTCGGCGCTCGGGCACCGGCAGGGACACTTCTGCTATATGTGTCTCCTCAGGGAGCGCATATAGCAGAAATCTGAGAAAGCGGACAGCGTCCAGGTGCTGCAATGGCCCGGGCGCTGTCGCTGATCTCTTCTCCTGTATGCGACTCCTCTGGAGCGCATACAGGTGAATATATCACTGCAGAGCAGAGAGCGAGCACTCCCTGCTCCACAGTAGACTCTGGACGGCCGCAGACTTAGGACTGTCCGGATTTTCCGGCATAGGAAGCATGAGTGTTATCACGCTGCCTGCGCAGCCTCATGACATCATGCTGCCTGTGCCAGAAGATGGAGCGCCCGGAGCAGCAAGGGAGCGAAGTAAGTACTTTTATTTAAAAAAATATATAAAAAAAAACGCCTACAAGGGATATTTATCTGCCTATAATCTGCCTATAGGGACATATACCTGCCTATGAGGACATAAACATACCTATAAACCTAGCCCTATTGGGCCTGTCTTTTTGAGGGACAAATAATGCCTGTCTTTAAAACCCGCCTATGGGGACATATACCTACCTATAACCTGCCTATGGGGGACATATACCTACCTATGGGGGATATTAAACTGCCTATGTAATTTTATTGGTATCCATTTTTATTTTTTAAATTTACCAGTAACTGTTGCATTTTCCATCCTAGGCTTATACTCAAGTCAATACATTTTCTCAGTTTTTTGTGGCAAAAATAGGCGCATCGGCTTAAATTCGGGTCGGCTTATACTCAAGTATATACGGTACTTATTCTTGCTTTTGGTCACAGTAGGGTCCTAAATGTCAGTCCCCCAATGTACTTACTTTTCGAAGCTGCTAAATTATTTAAGTCGAAATTGAGTTGTCCTTAGACAAGCCCCTTGATAAATTTTTACACATTTTACGACTTCTTAGGCTATGTTCACATGGCTTATACTGGGACGTATCTCGCCCCGTATTTCGTGCCGTACAGCGCTAAATATGGGGCGAGATATGTCCCAGTCATTACGGTAATCCACAGTTCTCTATGGATTACGTCTCATCTCCCCGCTCGGACAATATGCCGAGTGGGGACAGAAGTGACATGTCAATTATTCACGGCGTATGCGCGCTGTGAATAATGAATGTCTATGGGGCCGGCGGGTTGACGCCCCCCCCCCCCCCTCCCGCTCCCGAGCACACAGCGTAATTGCGGACAAAATACAACAACCCCGCAATTACACCGTGTGAACATAGCCTTAGGCACGCTACTTTTCGATATGGTCAAGGGAAGTACCTAAAACACGAAAATGTGCAGGGCATCGTGCACTCCGCTCATGTTTGCTTTAATAAAGCAATATTTAATCTAATCACAGATGAACGACCTCACTTTACGAGCCACCAGTAATAAAATATTAGGTAAATATAAAAAAGCTATTCTAATAGTTATTATTGTAATTAATATGTAACGTATTTATTAGAACAATCTGGAAACAGAAGAATAAAGGAGAACAGAGCAGCAAGTGATAGCATTTCTAACATCTTGCGGTTGTACAGATGTAGCATCAGAAAACCCTAAAGCACTATAGATGTTGGTGTATAAATTGGTGCCCAGCTCCCCGGGCTATGAACGGGATAGGGACTGTAGGTTTGTTCTTAAGTTGAATTTGTATCTAAGTCGGAACAGGTACATTTATTAAATGTAACTCCAGCACAAAAGGGGTTTTCTTAGTTTGAGTGTAGTGCAGGAAGGGGTGTTACAGGTTTTGCTGCCTGTGTCCTGTAAGAAGATTTCACCTTCATTTTCCACCTCATGTGCTGCTGTGCATCTGGAACTTGTCATTCCACAGTATCTATCTGCTGTGGAAGACAAGGGAATTACAAGTCCAGCATGCCCCACTAAGTCTTGGTTTTGTAACTAGGGGACTGATGTAAGTCGTAACGGTGGAAGTCGGGGACTGTCTGTATAGCCTGATACTGGGCAGGTCAGAAAGACAGAGCTCTTTGCAGGCCAGTGTTGGACGGAGTTGCCTTGGACCCACCAAAGATGATGCTGCAGGGGCCACCTTCCACTTATATGCTGTAGAACATGTGCATATCCACTCAAAATTGCATTGCAATCCTTGTTGTTATTATTATACATACAGTACCTATGGAGTTATATTTCTGGTTTTTTATGCATGCCCATAACATTGGACCAATCTGCACCAAATTTGTCACATGACTACATCAGAGCTACTGTTCTTGTTATATTCACAACAAATCGGAACCAGTCGTGAACAATGTCTGTTTTATGTTCCTGGCCAAATGACTGGACCAATCTGCACCAAATTTAAACCAGACTTCAGCTCTTTAGGATCTACCAACCCTAGAGTTCGTTCACACATCAAGAATTTCCAGTCGGAAATCCACACAGATTCAAATTTTAAAAACAGACTGTAAAACCATCCCTATAGACCAGACCTTAATAGAAAATCCAATTTTTTTTAAAAAAAAATAAAATTAAAAAAATATATATAAAAAAAAGAAAAACTTAGAACATGCTCAATCGTCCGCTGTACTTCATGCAGAAAAACGAAAAAGGTAAAAACACCTAGAAAGACAGAAAAGAAAAAAAAGGCAGCCAGAAAATGTACTATTGAAGTCAATGTGACAGCATGAAAAATGACCAGAAAGTTTTGTGCATGTTTTTTGGCACAGATCTGCATCCAAAAACTCAGTGGTACAATATAATGCAAAAAAAACTATTGAAAAAAAGAATACGAAAACTGCGGCAAATAATGAAATTGGAGTTAAAAATCTTTGGGTTCTTGTGTAAAATTCTGTTCAAATGCTTGTTTCACGATATGGTTTTAGGATTCAGACTCCGACGGCTGTAGCCGTGAACGTTCATCATGACAGATGCAGCCAATCACAGACTGCAGCGGTCATGTGTTTGTGATGCTGTGGCCTGTGATTGGCTGCACTTGTCACATGAACAATGAATGTTCACAGCTACAGCCGGGATGAACAGACCATAGTGACAGACCCGGCTGCCCCCAGCGCTGTGTCCCTTATTCTGTAAGATGCTTAGTTTTGTGTATTTAAGTAAATCCCCTTTTTTCCCCCGAAGAGTCATTGAAGAGTTTTTCAGGTGTGGGTTTTTTTTTCAAACCCGGCAATCGGAGACTGCCCCCCCCATCTAAATGAAAACTATTATTTTGAATAGTAGAAAATTAAAATGTCAGGGGGCAGAGCTACCTTTGGTGGGGGGAGCTAACATTTCAGACAAAGATTTAAGGGGGTAAATGTCTAAAATGTGCTTTAAGAATAAGGGGAAGTGCGGGAACAGCAGGTTCAAAAATAGCTTTGCTGCCCTCAGAAAGGGGGAAAAACCTATGTGACAGGTTCCCTTTAAGTCAAATGACAATGGAATTGAATCAACCCTTCAAAAGGGGCCCAAATAATGGTCTTTGAAGCGCAATCAACTTATTTCAAGTTGATCGTTGCTCCTTAGAAGGAGACTTCATTCTGCTCAATCGTTGAGCACTAAATGGCGGCACAAACCATCATACATAACTTGCAATCAGAGGCGTAACCGAAAGCTCCTGGGCCCTAATGCAGAATTTATAACAGCCCCCATCTGCCATGTATAATACTGGTGTTTTTTTTTTTGGCGAGGGCCGGGGCCCTTGCGCAGAAGCCATGTGATCCCCTTACCTTGCACCCCTATACTACCCCCGTTACAATTGTTCATCCCATTTTTTTTGGCTGCACAAGCATGGGATACCCAAGAAATGGCTTGTCCCAAAAAATTTTCCCCCAAATCTGTTGTTAGGGCTGATTGGAGGCAGTTTGGCACAAGGCAATTATAAGGGCTGAGCAATCCTAAAATAATCAGCCCTAAAAGACCCTTTAGGTGGAATTGTCTCCTTCTCAAACTTATAGGAGCCTTCTCTGTCTTTTAGATCAGAACAAGTGAGATATTTGATATCAGTGGTCAAAACGGCACTGTGTGGTATGGACCTAAACATGGTGAAACGAATGAAAGTCCTTGCTGTACAGGAAGGGCCTAAAGGTGTCCTCTATAGGTAGCATGCAGCAACCAGATCAAGACCATGGACTAAGCAGTTGAAAAGAATTAAGTGCAGAAGAATCTGAACCTTCTGCCATGGCATCAATAAGAGTGACTTTTGCAACCCTGGCTTCCCCTTTCTCAGGTGCAACCAAGACATTAAGGATGCTTAGGCAGACACCAGGGTAGGCTGGAACTCCCTTAGGCTACGTCTACACAGCACTTTATGTAGATTTAGTATCCACAAAAAAATCCGACTGTAAACCATCCCCATAGACCGCAATAGAAAATCCAAGCTGTAGACTACAAAGCTCAGATTTTTTAGAGGTCGGATTTCTAAACCGAAATCCAATCAAAAAACATGTTCTATAATCCGCTTGAAAAAGACAGATCAATTTGTGCCGGCCGAAAACCAGTCGCAAAAACCGTGACCAAAAAAAAGTCTAAAAAACAAAAAAGTAAAATATCGGTCGGATTCTATAACCGAATCAGACATCATTTTACTTATGCTGTGTAGACGAAGCCTTAGGGTACGTCTACACATGTAGTAAAATTTATTCGTCCGATTCTCCGGTTAGAAACCACGTCGAACAACATAGTTTTCAACGAATATTTCATGTGGATTTTAAGTTTTTTTCCCGATTCAGTCAGAAAACGAGTCCCATTCATGTCTATAAGGTTTTGGACGGAGTCGAATGTGGAATACGATGGAATAATTAACACATTCTAAGTTTTTTTTTACTCTTAACCCTTAAGACCCCGCACCGTCTTTTGACGGCGGGGCCGTGCGGGTTGCGTTTTGCAGCGCGTCTTTTGACGTCGCTGCAGACATCGGGGTTTGGGGGGCGCCCGGCGCCGCAGCTGCGCTAGGATCGGGGCTGAACTACACAGCCCCGATCCAGAGCATGTCCTGCAGGCATCGGGAGCGGAGGAAACCTCCGCAACCGAGCTATTAACCTTTGATTGCGGCGGTGCGTTACCGCAGCGCAATCAAAGGGATCCCCCGCTCTGTCGGGTGATCGGAACGCCCGGTCCACCCGACAGAGCCCGGGGAACGGCTGCACAGTAGCTCTGGGGACCTAGCGTGGCCCCAGATGTTGTCTGTGTAAGAAGCCAGTGATTAGGATGCACTGTGTGCTGCCTAATCACTGCCTGTGTCAGACTGACACAATTAGCATGTATTAGCATTAGAATATGCTAATAAAATTACTAAGTGAAAAAAAAAAAAATTTAAAAAAAAAAATGTTAAACAGTTCTCCCTTCATGGGAGTCAAAAAAAAAGTACAAAAAACCATAAAAAGTGTAAAAAAAAGAATAAAAAAAAATAAATAATAAAATAAAAATAAATTTTTTAATAAAAAATAATTGTACATTAAATTACACGCAAAAAAAAAACCTACACATATTTGGTATCCACACGACCGTAAAAAACCTGTAAAATTTAAATTTCTAACAAGTTATTAAGTGTGAAATGTGAATGATGTAAAAAAAAAAATTAAAAAAACAAAAAAAAATTTGTAAAAAAATAAAAAAAAATACTGCAATTATTTATAAGTGTATTAAACTATTCCCTTATAAAGTACAACTTGTCTCGAATAAAACGAGGCCTCATCCAACTGCGTCATTGAAAAAATAAAAAGTTACAACTGTTTAAAGCTGGAGGCCAAAACTAAAAAATGTTCTGGTCATTAAACTACTTTTCAGGCGTTCGGCTTAAGGGGTTTAAAAATCAAAAACAACAAAATACGCATTGTATGAACTAGAACAAGTTTTCTATTCTGGTCAATAAGGATGATTTACTTTTGGTTTCAGACAAGTATTTAAAGTTAGAATCTGCGTGGATTCCAACTTGAAATACTCATTGGGTGGACGGAGCCTTAACTTCACAATCAGGTACCATTAGTCGCTGACTATTCTGAGACTACACATTTCTTTTTCTTGACACGTAAAACAAGGAAACCTGATTCTACAAAGCAGGCCTGCACAACACATGGCCCACAGGCCACTTGTGGACTGCCAAAAGATTTCTGGTGGCTAGCAAACTGGATCTAAAAGAGATGTCGCTTGGACAAAACCCACCCCAAAATGGGCAGTCGCGTCTGGTGGCGTTACCGATCTATTTTGACCCCACCTATTTCTAGGTTGAGCAGGTCTGCTATGAAGCAATTATTAAAATGCTAAAAAGGTTGGAGTCAAACATAACCGCTTAGTATTTCATGAACACACGCTTGCTTTTCCGTGACAAATACATGCCATTTAATCTAGTGCCCATCAAATAAAGACAGGTGTTGCCAGCCAGCCGTTTAACTAACAAGAAAGTTAACTCAACATACTAAGATTTTATTTGCATTGCATCTCAGTCAAATTCTAGTGAAACCAAGAATTATATGGCAACGTGATAGCATCTTATGGAATACCATGAATCTGCAGTGAAGTTGGCATTGCCATAAGTGCTGTGCCACGTAAGGAAGAAGCAGGTAGCTTGGCTTTCTAAGGGGTACAGTATTCCAATCTCATTCATTAGCTTTAAACCTGTATACCAAATAAATTTCAGTTAAGATTTTGCTTCACTTCAAAGGATACAGCAGGCTATCTATCCTGCTTGTTTATAGATAGTTTCCTAGGTTATCAACCATCTCTTTGCTCTAACCACCCAGCATCTAGGACCATATGTTAGAAGTCAGAAGTGCTAACCACTCAGTTAAAGAATAGCTACTCACAGTTCTTAGACCCTTGTTTGACTACAGAGAGCACACTGTGGGGAAAGGCATGGTGATGTCAAGCCTGCTGGGTCACATGATATGCAGTTCAAACAAATCATACACGCCGCCCTTTTGAGCGCACAGAGCCGTTTAACTAACAAGAAAGTTGACCCAACATACTAAGATTTTACTTGCATTGCATCTCAGTCAAATTCTAGTGAAACCAAGAATTATATGGCAACATGATAGCATCTTATGGAATACCATGAATCTGCAGTGAAGTTGGCATTGCCATAAGTGCTGTGCCACGTAAGGAAGAAGCAGGTAGTTTGGCTTTCAAAGGGTACAGTATTCCAATCTCATTCATTAGCTTTAAATATGTAGGCAAAACTAAATATACATTCATACCAAATACATTTCAGTTCTGATTTTGCTTTATTTCAAAGAATACAGCAGGTTATCTATCCTGCTTGTTTATAGATGGTTTCCTAGGTTATCAACCATTTCTTTGCTCTAACCACCCAGCCAGCTTCTGCTGATAAGACAGAGCTGCTAGATCACAGAGGGGACAGGACCAAGTCTACCGATATGTTGCATCCCTTTTTCTATTTATAACAGTCTATAAACATCTGAGAAGTAAGGAGACCAATGGCTGGAGTTTTGAGAGAGGAAAGATGTCCCATTCTTGTTTCATGTAGGATTCTTGCTGCTCAACATTCCTGGGTCCTTGTTGCTGGATTTTTCATTTCATAATGTGCCTAAAGTTTTCCACTGGTGAGAAGTCTGGGCCGTGGCCAGTGCAGCGCTCGGATTCTTCTTCCGAGAAGCCATGTTGTTGTGATGGATGCAGTACATGGTTTAGCATCGTCTTGCTGAAATATGCAGGGCCTTTCCCAAAAGATGGTGATTGGATGGGGGCAAAAATTGTTCTAAAACCTCTATATACTGCTCAGCATTAAGTGTCTTTCAAAATGTAGACGTTGCAATAGGCACTAATACAAACCCATAGCAACAGAAATGCAGGAACTATGTCCACAAGACACGTTGTCTGTGGTTTCCATAAAGAATTTTGATTCAGCTTACCACGGAACAGTTATCCATTATGCCTCAGTCCATTTTTTTTTTTTTTCTTATTCAAACTTTTATTGAGTTTTCATCCGTGAAATACATGGGTAAAAAAACCGGAACAAATATAACAAGTTACCGAAGACAGTGTCGAGGTAATGTGCTGATGATAATATTCATAATCAGTAAACGAAGCAACAGCTATGAGATAGCGAAACAAGCAATACCTGACTTTAGACAATAATAGTACATGTATAAGTATATAGTAAACCTCCTAAACCTTTTAATGTCGAGTGGGACATGGGAGGCAAAATTAGGAGGAGAGAAAAAAAAAAAAAGAAAGAAAGAAATTTCCCAATGCCGCCGGCTAAGGTTCGAGCCGTTTGTATCCAGGTAATGGGGCGATTGGGTAAGTAGATGTGTATAATGGTGTCAAACTCCTTACAAAACTCACATCTAGTAAAGAAGAACCATTAACAAAAAGAAAACCGCCAGAGGCAGCAACAATACAAACACACAACAAGGGATGTCCAGTCCGGTGTCCGGCAGAGACCCACAGGGGTGTCGCAGCAGCCGGTCAGGGCCTAGTCTCGTGGGTAAAGGGAGTATGGGGGGCAGACCCAAAGTTTCGGGTCATAAGAAAGTTCGGTAGAGGTTAGTTTGGCAAAAGGTGATCCAGTCACTCCAAGTCGACCAGAATTTCCTGGTTTGCAGAGGGGAGTCATTTCTAAACTCCTCTAGGCGTTGAAGTCTATGGATCTCCTGAAACCAAGATGAGATGGTAGGACATTCGGTTGAGCGCCAAAGGCGGGGGATGATCGCCTTTGCAGCCAGGAGCAAGAAAGATAGGAGGTGGGACTTGAGTGAACGGGTAGGGAGAGGCAGGTCAAAGAGTAAAAGGGCGGCCGGATCATTCCTGATCCTCAAACCAGTTATGGCTTGCGTAAGTTCCACTACTCTTTCCCAAAAAGGTTGAAGAACCGAGCATCCCCACCATATATGGGACATTGTTCCCTCCTCTCCAAGACACCTCCAGCATGAGTTAGAGACCTCTGGATAGAGGGAGTGAAGCAAGGACGGGACTCTGTACCACCTGGTAACTACCTTATAGTTTAGTTCCTGCGCTTTAGTTGAAATAGTGGCTTTGTGGGTTAGAAAGAAAGTTTTTTCCCAGACTTCCTCGGGGAGCTCCCTACCTAATTCTCTTTCCCAGCTGATCTGGAAAGGGAGTTTGTTTGTAGTTTGGCCATTCAGGAGCCCATACACTCTGGAAAGAGCATGCTCTCCCGAAGAATCCAAGAGACACCAGGACTCGAAGGGTGAACAAGGCCTGTGTAGGTCCAGGTCACTCTTGTACTTCGAGTAAACGCTCCGTAGTTGATAGTAGTTCAACCTAGAGAACATTGTAGTGGTTGCGTCCCCCGTCAAGTCCCGGTACGATCTCAGAGCATCCGGAAGGAGCACACTCCCAAAAGTGGAGGATGAGGGCCTTCCCCCCTAATAGTCTGAGCGCGGCTAGGGATAACACTTCAGGTATGGCTGGGTTCCCCACCAAGGGGGTAAGTCGACCCCCAGGACGGAACAAAGTCATTTTGGAGGGAAAGGCCCTACAAACTCGGATAGATGTCTGCGCCACCAAGGGCATGTCCCGGAGGAGCCTGTTAGGTAAAAGAGCAACTGGTAGCCAAGGCAAGGCTGCAGTAGAAACACCCAACATTTGTGCTTCCATTTGAACCCATCCCTTGGAGTCCCAGTTGTGGAAGGTATCGAGGGTGCGGACCAGAACCGCTGCCAAATAATAGAGTTGGAAATTAGGAAGCGCTAACCCCCCCTCTAATTTGGGTTTGGAAAGGGTGGCTCTAGCTATTCTGGGGTGTCTGCGACTCCACACAAAGTCACGCACCAGTTTATGCAAAGCTGTGAAAAAGGATTTGGGCACCAGAGCCGGGACTGCTTGAAACAAATAGAGTAGGCGGGGGAGCGTGTTCATTTTTAAAACGCCTCAGTCCATTTTAAAGAAAACAAGAGTTTCTGGATTGTGTTGATATATGGCTTCTTTGTTGCATGACAGATTTAACTAGCATTTATGGATTGCACAGCGAACTGTGTTCCCAGACAATGATTTATCGAAGTATTCCTGAGCCCATGCAGTGATTTAGGGCTTGTTCACACGGGGTATTCACTCCGTGTTAACTACGCTTTTTAGATCCGTCTTTGGGACCGACAGGACGGACCCAGAGACGGATCTAAACAATTAGCAGTGAGATTATCTCTGCGGGCTATGAGGAACACGCAGCGGCGTTCACATGAGAGATCGCCGCTGCGTGTTTCCCTCCAGCCTGTCGGCTCCGTCTTTGAACGCCGCTGCGTGTTCCTCATAGCCCGCAGTGTCAGGCCATGTTCACACGACTTAAAATGGGACATATTTCAGTCCGTAATTACGCTCCGTAGTGCGCGAATTACGGCTGGAATACGTCGCAGTCATTATGGTAATCCACAGTTCTCATAGAGAACTATGGATTACGTCTCCTCTCCCTGCTCGGCGAATCCACCGCGGGGGGAGATAAGTGACAGGTCAATTTCTAGCGGCGTATACGTGCCGCTTGTAATGATAGTCTATGGGCCGGCGAAGTGCCCCGCCCCGGTCCACACGGCGTAATTGCGGGGCGTAATTACACCCCGCAAATAAGCCGTGTGAACCTAGCCATAACCTCACTGCTAATTGTTTAGATCTGTCTCTGGGTCTGTCCTGTCTGTCCCAGAGACGGATCTAAAAAGCGTAGTTAACACCGAGTGAAAACGCTGTGTGAACAAGCCCTTACACGACTGAATCATGTTGGTTTTAATTGCAGTAAAACCTAGATCATGAGCATCCAAAATTGACAGCCAGATTTGTTCCTAGTGCACATAGGTTTCTCCAGATTTACTGAATATTTTGACGACATTATGTACTGTAGATAGTGGGATACTTAAAGTCTCTGCAATTTTATGTTGAGGAACATTTTTATAAAATTGTTCCACAATTTTTAGATGCAGTTTTTCACAGAATGGTGAACCACTGACCATCTTTGCTTCTGAGAAACTCTGCCTCTCTAACATGCTCTTTTTATAGAGTCATGTGACTAAGTTGAAAATTGACCATCCCACAATTTTTTTTTTTTTTATTGCTGACACTTACTTTTCAATTGCTAACTCCCTCCAAACTTTTTTGAGTGTTGCTGCCATCAATTTCTAAAGGAGTTAGTTTTTTCATATGTGTGTTCTATGTTGTGAATAACCTATGGCAAAAAGAGATTTCTAAATCATTGAATTCTTGTGCATTCACACTTTTACATTTTATACAGTGTTCCAACCTTTTTGGAATTGTGGTTGTACACAAGAAAGTATCTCCTGGATGCAATGTCTGGCTTCCCTGTGTCTATGCTTATTAAGACCAGGGCAGGGAACCATGGTCTTTACATGCATCCAAATCTTTCTCTACTTATTCCCATTAGGGTGAAGTGAACATGGCTATCATTACAGCTCAGATCTTTTTGCCAAGCACCGATGACATGAAGCCAGCACCAGGGACATCATTTAGAAAGTGAACGGCGGCTTATACCATTAACAGCAGTATGTAGTCTCGATTTACACAGCTCAGAGAGGCTGGCTGTATCTGGTGGAGACCAAGTCAGGACTCCCTTTTTCCCTGGCTCTGTGATCCAGCCATCATTTTAACAACCAGACCTGCCAGAACAGGCTGCATCCCACGGTCTTATGGATCACCCAATACAGGATAACCAAAACCTTTTCAGAAACCTACTTGCTTCTGTACCATTCCTTGATTTCGGTATTTGTGGCAAACCACAAATCCAAGGTTATCATCAACTTTGAGGACACCTTTCTTGTGAAAAAGAGATTTACAATAAATTTAACAAAACCAAATGGGCCAAGGAGGAACAAAACAGAGGTACATGCTTGAGATTTGGTGGAGGGTTCGGGAAAACATTGATAAGGCGCTGCGTCTCATGTGGTGGTCTACAAAAGAATATTAATACATACATAGCCATGTAAAATTCTGTATCCTGGCTGGTGGCAGCTCGGGGGTCTGAGATGGGTTCTTCCCTGGAGCAGATTGGTTCTTGCCTTGTGGGTTTCAGGGCATTCACCAGTGGGGAGGGGAGGTTGGGCTTGAACTCCTTGTTTACCTCCCTTCACCCACATTTTCCCTACCCTGGTTGAACTTGATGAACACGTGTCTTTTTTTTCAACCGTACTATGTAACCATAAGGTGCAGCTCTAGTGGAGCCCATTCCCATCTATGTATGTGTCAGCAATTTTGATAATATGTACATTACTCAATTAGAATTAAATGGAAGACGTTTCACTGATGTCTTCATCGCTTCAAGAAAACATACTTTTTCTACCATTGCACGTTAGTAATTGCACTATAATGGACATTGCAGAACAGACAATTGTTTCAGCTGGTAATTTTAACAGGCTAAGCTGTTTGAAAATAAAGCCTGGGAGCCAGCCGTGATCGGGGCTGGATTTTCTATTATTACACCATTGCTGCCGCTTATTTTTCACTCTGGTCAGAGAAAAGATTAAGCAAATACAGCAAAAAAAATTTAAAATGAGGAACTTTCTCTAGCACACAGTAAGAAATGGTACAGAGTTCTGGGAAAACAGACGCCCACTCTGCTACATGATTTTTGGCAACGATGCTAACTTTAAATTTCCGCAAATTACAACATCTTTTTCTGTTAAATCACATATTTGCGAAAATGAAACAACTTATAGAAATTAGATCAGATATACCGATGTAGCATCACAATTTAAGGTGTTCAAAGCTTATTAGGTGGCGTACTGTATTCCCCCAACGCCTTAAAAAAAAGTTACATGGTGGGTAAACGGGTAAATATTGAGTGTGAGGCAAGAGTGACGTGCAGTTTTTCGTCAAAAATTGTTTAAAGGGGTGTTCCTATGAAGGCACTTCTGTGTTACAGGTCGACTCATGACTAGCTACAAGCCGACTGCAAATGAGGAGGGCGACGCTTGTGTCTGTTCTCCCCATTCATATCAATGGGAGTTCAAAAAAATACCTCAGTGCACTCACTCGGCTGCATTCACAACTCCCATATAAATGAATGGGGAGGACAGCCACAAGCACCATCCTTCTTATTTTGTGACTGGTTTACAGTCAGATTTTAGGCGGTATTTAAAATCCGCAAAAAAAATCCGACTGTAGACCAGACCACAATAGAAAATCTGAGCTGAAGTCTACACAGCTTGGATTTTCTGAGGTCGGATTTGAAATCCAAATCCCGATCCAAAACCTTAAAACTTGTTCTAAAATCCATCAGAAAACTGTTCTATGTGGGCCGGCCAAAATCTGACCGCAAAACCTGCGCAAAAAAATGTGGTTAAAAATGAAAAACGATTGTAAAATACTGGTCGGATTCTATAACAGAATACAACGATATTTTACTTCTTTAAAAGAGGATTTGATACCAAAATAAAAAATATATAAATCTTTATTCATAATTGCTTATAAAATTCAAAAGCAAAAAAAAAAATCCTAGTTTATAGGTACTTCCGCAATCATGTTTAGTACTTATGATAATATTTATGATTGACTCTGCTTGTTGTTGTCCCGTTTTTTGTTAGTTTTTGTCGTCTTGTTGTTTATCCAATCATGTTTTTTCTTTGTTTCTTGTAATTTTTTGCTTTTATATTTTATTAGCAATTATGAATAAAGATTTATATATTTTTTTTTATTTTTTGGTATCAAATCCTCTACTTTCTTGGTTTAATGTAGTATTTTGAGTGATATTACCAGTTTATTTCTGTTGATGGTTTTTGAAAACCTGGTCCAATGTATCTTCGAGTCCTGTGTGTGTTAATGATATTTTACTTCTGCTGTGTAGACGAAGCCAAACGCTGGTCCACCTTCGTAGGAACACTCCTTTAACACTCAGCACTGTGTGGACAGAAATCCTTCACACCAAATGTGTAGAAACCAGCACCAGTGCCACAGAGTACAGATCTTCATTGATTGACATATTCATGAGTAAAAACATCGGGTAACATGTAGGTTACAGAATACGCTTACGCGTTTCAGGCAATACATGCCCTTGCTCACAGCAACTGTGTGGACAGGTTTGCAGTCATGACGGATGTTTACCACAAGTTAGGACATTCTCTGTAAGTTCTGATGCAACCTTTTCAAAAGTCCCAAGTAAAATCTTTGATCGACTGTCTGACCCAGAGTTAAAAATCCCTTTCACATCAAAGAAACAACATTTTGACATTTGACTTCACATGCCATGACTGACTTAGCAGGGTTCGGCAGAGATAAACCGAGCGGTAGAAGCCGGTAATGCTTTTAACCTGCCCATCAGAAAAGAAACCAGGTTTTGTTTGGGTACCCCCCCACAGGTAAATTGGCCATCATGACTTGGTAGAAAAAACATCCATAGAGGAGACAAAATGAAGGCCTTTGAACTCAACAGAAAATGGCATAATATGGACTTATTTACTTGTTTTATTTTATAGGGAAATGCCTAAGAGGATGGAACAGACCCAACTCGCTTCATCTTGAAAGTTAAGTAATAACTTATAAATGAGAAGTACGGTAAAACAATAAAAGACCAAAAACGTATAAATGTGCAGAATGTGACCGAGCACTCCGAAAGCATTTCATTAATTAACAAGATTGTGTCGATAGCGTAAGAACCTAGTCCCGCGCCTCAACGCAGCCCACTGGGCAGGAGCCGGAGAAAAAGTACCTGCAGTGTTCCAAGGCAGCTGGTGTGTGAAGGTCAAAAATAAATCTAAAACTATAAAGAGAACTAACAATCCATGGTATGTGCCTTACCCAATTCTATGATAAAAAGAGGAAATCCCGAAATTAT
The DNA here is from genome assembly GCA_025379985.1 of Phyllomedusa bahiana. NCBI lineage: Eukaryota > Metazoa > Chordata > Amphibia > Anura > Hylidae > Phyllomedusa > Phyllomedusa bahiana. Next base: position 11,734 of record JAODAL010049800.1, on the reverse strand, counting down.
TTGTGCAAGGAAAACAACTGAAAATAATGTGCTAAATCCAAATATAGGCAATTAAAAAACATTAAGGGGAAAGGTTAGCTACTGATTAAGCAGTTTTAGGGGGTCGAACAAGAATAATGCTGTTTTCTGGGAGCTCTGTTTAGCCATGGAGTTGTAGGAGTAAAAGACAAGTTGTCAACTTTTTGCATTTCTCTTTTTTTGCCAGCTGAATCTTCTGGTGCTCACCGGTTCTTTCCACGGGGAACATTCTGTTTAGGGCACAACATATAGCCTGCAGGCTGCTTGCAGCCCACCTTAGGAATTCTAGCAGCCCACAAACCGAACTGCAGGGGGGTGCAATTTGTGCAAACACAGCCCCAAAATGGCCATTCCCAGACGGTCTGGGGTGGTTCTCAGGAGCTTTTAGCGCCCATTTCCTGCAAAGTTGTGCAGGTCTGGTCTATAGACTTCTCAGAATGCCTGGAACTACATTTTTCACAAGTCGTCCTAACAGATGTGATCTCATGGTAAGGCTATGTTCACACGGTGTAATTGCGGGTCATAAGTACGCCCTGCAATTGCGCCGGAGTTCGGGAGCTCGCGGGGCAGGGGTACCGGCAGCTCGCCGACCGCATAGACATTCATTACTCGCGGCACGTATTCACCGCTAGTAATTGACATGTCACTTATCTCCCCCCCTGCGGCGTATTGCACGAGTGGGGAGAGGAGACGTAATCCATAGTTCTCTATGAGAACTGTGGATTACCGTAACGACTGGGACGTCCCAGTTTAAGCCATGTGAACATAACCTAAATATCTATGTGCCTTGAGGGAAAGTGAACTTTTAAATCTGCCCATGTACTTGAGCTTGGTGCTGACAACATAGACATGGTTAGAAAAATTTGGCAGGCTAAGAGCACATGCTAGGTGAGTGGCACATGATCGAGTACATCAGCGAAAGAGGGTGTCGTATACGACCTGGTTCACATCTGTAATGGAGGTTTTGACAGAAGCCTCCAATGCAAATTCTTTTTTTTTTCTTTTTTTTTTAAATGACGGAGAGAAAAAAAGCTCTGAATGCAGCACAATTTTTTCTGTTCAAATTAAGGACACTACAACGGCAACCCAGTGGACTCTGTTATAGTCAATGGGGTCGAGCAGGTGCCCATCATATAATGGATCTGGTATCGCGTATAATAGAAAAGAAAAAAAAACAGAAATCACGCCGAAGGTGTGAACATGGGGTCACTGTTATCAGGAGTGCATCATCCACCAGTGTGTTGTTAATTACAAAGAAAAAGTCATATTACAAAGCCCTAGAAAACCCAACCTAAAAAAAAAAAACATGGCTACTATCTTTCAGAAACAAAAGCCACTTTCGTCAATGAGTGGTGTGCGGTATGGCTGCTCAGATGAATGGAGCCGAGCTGTAATACCAGACACAACCTATAGACATGAGTGGGGGTTGAAACATTATTAAGACATAGGGTGAATGATTAAAATCTCACTCCTCACACAGATCTAGAGAGACCACTTACCATCGTGGTTTAGCGTTGCTTTGCATCCAATGCAGGTGCTTCGTTTCTTTGCAAATGCCATTAGGCCCCCCACCTTGGAGGTAAGGACAGTCTTGCATCTGGTGTGTTCACCCTCTGCAAATAAAAAAAAATATTTATATATATATTATAAAAAGTGATTGGAGGGAACTAATCACTATTGGCATAAAGTAACCAATTAAGACATTAATCAAGACCCCTCACTCCTAGAACATCACGCTGCTGGGTGGCGCAGAAGATCTATTAACTCACTAAAAGTCGACAGCTGAAGTCCGCTATGTAAATGGTGCCAGGAAACCCTGCGAGTTCTGCTACACCTTCTCGCCCACAGCGAGAAAGTCTGTGATTCTGCTTCCCTTGCCCGCTAATAGAAAAAACCTGTGACTCCTGCTACCCCGTCCTACTCAAAGATAGCCTGTGAATCATGCATTTCCCGCCCACCCAAAGAAAGCCTGTGAGTCCTACTTTCATGGACCACTTGAATAAACCCTATGAGTCCTGCTTTCCCTGCTCACTCAAAGACAGCCTGCAAGTCCTACTGCCCTTACACACTCATAGAGAAAGCCTGAGAGCCCTGCTTCCCCCAGGTCTACTCAATAAACCCTGTGGGTCCTGCTTACTCAAAAACAGCCTGCGAGTCCTTCTGCCCTTACATGCTAACAGAGAAAGCCTGTGAGTTCGGCTCACTCAAACAGAAAGCCCTTGCTTCCCTCACTCACCCAGATAAAGCCTGAGCCCTGTTCACTCAGACAAAGCATGCTAGTCCAGCTTCCCCGCCCACTCAGATAAAGCATGCGAGTCCTGCTTCCCCGCCCACTCAGATAAAGCATGCGAGTCCTGCTTCCCCGCCCACTCAGATAAAGCATGCGAGTCCTGCTTCCCCGCCCACTCAGATAAAGCATGCGAGTCCTGCTTCCCCTCCCACTCAGATAAAGCATGCGAGTCCTGTTTTCCCCCCCCACTCAGAAAAAAGATGCTAGTTGTTTCCCCGCCCATCGATAAAGCATGCGAGTCCTGTTTCCCCCCGCCCACTCAGATAAGCTGCAGCCCCTGCTTCCCCCGCCCACTCAGATAAAGCTGTGTATGCTTCCCCGTCACTAAAAAAGCTGCGGGCCCTGTTTCCCCCGCCACTAGGTAAAGAATGCTAGTCCTGCTTCCCCCCCACTCAGATAAAGCATGCGAGTCCTGCTTCCCCCACCCATCAGAAAAAAGCATGGAGCCTGTTCCCCCCACCCCCCAGATAAAGCAGCGGCCCTGCTTCCCCACCCATAGATAAAGCATGCGAGCCCCTTTTTCCCCACCCACAGAAAAAGCATCCCGAGTTGTTCCCCCCCCACTCAGATAAAGCATGCTAGTCCGCTTCCCGCTCCCCAGGTAAAGAATGCTACCCTGCTTCCCCCGCCCATCAGATAAAGATGCGAGTCCTGTTTCCCCCGCCCACTCAGTAAAGATGCGAGTCCTGCTTCCCGCCCCCCCAGATAAAGCATGCTGTCCTTTCCCCCCCACTAGAAAAAAGATCTACCCTTTCCCCCCCACTCAGATAAAGTGTAGCCCTCCCTTCCCCCGCCACTCAGATAAAAAATGCGGTCTGTTTCCCCCATCACTCAGGAAAAGCAGCGAGCCCTCTTCCCGCCCACTCAGAAAAAAGAATCGATTCTCTTCCCCCCCACTAGAAAAGATGCGGTCCGTTTCCCCCGCCACCGGGAAAAGCATGTAGCCCGTTTCCCCCCCCATCAGAAAAGCATGCGAGTCCTGCTTCCCCTCCCACTCAGATAAAGCATGCGAGTCCTGCTTCCCCGCCCACTCAGGTAAAGCATGCTAGTCCTGCTTCCCCGCCCACTCAGGTAAAGCATGCGAGTCCTGCTTCCCCACCCACTCAGATAAAGCATGCGAGTCCTGCTTCCCCCCCCCTCAATAAAGCTGCGAGCCTGCTTCCCCCCCCACTCAGTAAAGGATGGAATCCTGCTTCCCCCCCCCTCGGGTAAAGCTTTTGCGAGTCCTGCTTCTCCCCCCCACCAGATAAAGCATGCGAGCCCTGTTTTCCCCCCCCCTAAATAAGATGCTCCCCTGTTTCCCCCCGCTCACTCAGGTAAAGAATGCTAGTCCTGCTTCCCCGCCCACTCAGATAAAGATGCGAGCCCTGTTTCCCCCGCCCACTCAGATAAAGCAAGCGAGTCCTGCATCCCCGCCCACTCAGATAAAGCATGCTGCCTGTCCCCCCCACTCAGAAAAAGCTGTAGTCCTGCCCCCCGCCCACTCAAAAAAAGCATGTAGCCCTGCTTCCCCCCCCCCAAAAATAAAAAAATGCGAGTCCGTTTCCCCCACCCACTCAGGTAAAGCATGCGAGTCTGTTTCCCCCCGCCCACTCAGATAAAGATGCAGTCGCTTCCCCGCCACTAGAAAAAAGCATGCGAGTCCTGCTTCCCCGCCCACTCAGGTAAAGCATGCTACCCTGCTTCCCCCCCATAGTAAAGCATGCAGTCCTGCTTCCCACCCATCAATAAAGCATGCGAGCCCTGTTTCCCCCACCCCTCGATAAAGCATGCGAGTCCTGCTTCCCACCCATCAGGTAAAGCATGGAGCCCGCTTCCCCCCCCCATCAGGTAAAGCATGCGGCCCTGTTTCCCCACCCACTCAATAAAATGCGAGCCCTGCTTCCCCGCCACTCAGAAAAAGCAGGGAAATCCTGTTTCCCCCCACCCTCGGGTAAAGCATGCGAGTCCTGTTTCTCCGCCCACTAGATAAAGATGGAGTCCTGCTTCCCCCCCATCGATAAAGCATGCGACCCTGTTCCCCCCCCCACCAGATAAAGCATGCGAGCCCGTTCCTCCCCAATCATTTGAAGCTGGGGGCCCTTTCCCCAAAACACTCAGGTAAAGAATGCTAGTCCTGCTTCCCCGCCCACTCAGATAAAGCATGCTAGGCCTGCGTCCCTGCCCACTCCGGTAAAGAATGCTAGTCCTGCTTCCCCGCCCACTCAGATCAAGCATGCGAGTCCTGCTTCCCTGCCCACTCAGATAAAGGAGTCCTGCTTCTCTGGCCACTTCGATAAAGCATGCGAGTCCTGCTTCCCCAACCACTTCGATAAAGCATGCAAGTCCTGCTTTTCCCGTCCACTCAAAAAAACCTGCAAACCGCTTTTGGCCCCCCAATAGGGAAACGCCCAGCAATCAAATCCCTCCCAAAAAAAAAAAAAAAAAAAAAGTGAGAAAAAAGAAAGCTGTCCATCACTATGAGTGGACAGGGAAACAGGATTCAGCTCCACTCTCTATGAGCCATGGCAGCATTGACGTAAAAATAATTTAAAATATAGAAAACTACTCTGGAATAGAAGACCTGACAGATCTGCTTTAATGACATTTTATTGTACATTGCAAATTAAAAGAAAAAAAAAAAGTACTCACTCAGAAGCACACTCTCCGCTTTAGTCTCCCCCAGAATGGGCTCGAATATTCTCAGCAGAGGCTTTGCCAATTGTTGTTCCAAATAATACTGAGTGTCGATTGGGATGTTATTCTCAAGCACATAGATAGGATCCTAGGGAAAAAAAAAGTCAATACCAGTCCACAAAAAATACAAAAATTATGTTGTTACCAACCAACATGTATGTTATTGATATTTTATGTGATAAAGCAACAAAAATTAGCAAGTATCTGTGTAGAAGTGCAAATTAAAATGTGTGCTTTTCCAAATATTGGGAAATTCAAAATCTGAAAAGCGTGGGTGCATATGTAAATCAGCCTCCTGTACTCTGATACCCCTAAATAAAATCCAGTGCAACCATTTGCCTTTAGAACTCACCTAATATAGAATATCTGTATTTCATTTATTTTCAGTATAACTACAGCCGTTTTGTGAAGGCCTAGGATGTTTATTATAGAACATTAGTGAACAAACAGCATCATGAAAACCAAGGAACACAGCAGACAGCTCGGGATAAAATTGTGGCAAAGTGTATTGCAGGGTTTGGTTTTTAAAATATACTTGCTACTTTATGCAGCTGAATCACATAGACCATCAATAAAATATATTTACGTTTGTAGTTGTAACGTTAAAAATGAGGTACAGCTCAAGGGGCATAAATACTTTTGAAACCCGCTGTATTTACTCACAATGCTCTACTCACTTATTTTACATCATTGTTCTTTCATTTATATACTTTTAAATTGCTGGCTTTTTATTGCCACCCACATTTCTATGCTTCACCTATTCGGTTATCATATACAAATCTCTGACGAGGCAACAGGGAAACCTTTTGTGGGTTTTTTTCACACTTAATTTTTAAGCTTAGTTCTACTTTTCACAGCATAAGGTATGAACATTGCTGATGTCACAAAACAGCAACCATGGAAATGTTATGGTTCCGGAAACACCTAAATACTTATGTTATACATGCATGTCATAGTATGTTTATTTTTATATGGAAATCTATGGTGAATCTGTCAACAGGTACTGCTATAAATCAGATTGCCTAGTATAATGTGGCAAACTACTAGACTAGGTGGGGTCCTGATAAAGGGTCCACGGTAAAACTCTCCACATGTGAATGTTACTCTGTACTGCAACATCGCTTAAAGGGGTGTTCTTACCCTGCTGTGTTTACATAGCCTGCTTTTCACAGTCAGCTTCAGGCTCCCACTTCCTGTTCAGGCTGTGGACTGTCCTACAGCGTCAGGTTCCCACTTCCTGTACAGGCTGTGGGCGGTCCTACAGCTTCAGGCTCCCACTTCCTGTACAGGCTGTGGGCGGTTCCACAGCTTCAGCCTCCCCCCTCCTGGTCAGGCAGTGGGCGGTTCCACAGCTTCAGGCTCCCCCCTCCTGGTCAGGCAGGGGGCGGTTCCACAGCTTCAGGCTCCCCCCTCCTGGTCAGGCAGTGGGCGGTTCCACAGCTTCAGGCTCCCACTTCCTGTTCAGGCTGTGGAAGGTCCTACAGCCTCAAGCTCCCACTTCCTGTTTAGGCTGTGGGTGTTTCTACAGCCTCAAGCTCCCACTTCCTGTTTAGGCTGTGGGTGTTTCTACAGTTTCAGGCTCCCACTTCCTGTTCAGGCTTTGGACAGCTCTACAGCTCCAGGATACCACTTCCTGTTCAGGCTTTGGGCAGCTCTACAGCTTCAGGCTCACACTTCCTGGTTAGGCTGTGGGAAGCTCTACAGCTTCAGGCTCCCACTTCCTATTCAAGCTGTAGGCGGATTTACAACAGTGACTGACATTTCAGTTCTGCTCTTCCTAGCTAGAGCACACGTCCATCTCAAAGTCTACAGGCCGAATCTAGCCCCCCACATCAATTTATGTGTCCCTCAAGAACTTAGACACAGCAAGCAGGAATAGACAAGGACCGAACGCAGAAAACCTGGGTCGCCACCTTCTACAGAGGATACAGCCATCGCTAGTCAGAGTTGGAGGCATCTGCATAGGGAATAGGAGCAATTTTGGATTCGGGGCTCTAGCACGCACCTCCACGCCACTCTGTTCAGCAACTCACAGACAGTGGTACTGCTCTCACAGCCTTACTCGGCATCCTCCAAGTCCTTCAATGGCTATTTCAGGGTAACAATAATACTGATGTAGCCCTCAGTGAAAATTAGTTCGACACCCACATGTTAGAGGTACATTGCTAACTGGGACTGAAAAACTAACCCCAGTTACACCCCCTGAATAAAAAGACCCAGCAACTCTGGCAATTCGCAACCTCCAACATTCACGTGACCTATGGCACCAGAAGGCTTCCTGCCTATTTGTGTATACAATGATCGGGAAGGCAGGGGCAGTAATGATCCATCCCTGCCTTCTCAGTAGATAACTTGTTATTGCTGACAGCCGGCTCTCCACTCGTGCAGCTGCGCAATTCGTTCCAGAACATCTGTGCAGAGAGACAAGACCATCTCCTGGATGTACCTAGTCAATGGGCAGTTATGAAGCTTTTAATACACTGCCCGTCCAGGGTTAAAGGGCTGTTTGTCGCTCTAGTATTTTTTCCCGATGGGCACATGACCACTGCAGCCAATCAGAGGGTTTAGTTCGTTAAGTGCCATTCCATTAAAATTAACCATGCGGAATGGCAGATGGCAGCTTTTGGGTGCATCTAGCTGGGTACTCAATGGATAGGTGGCGAGGCTCTCTCCAATGAGGTCTCTAGCCAAGCACAATTGCCACCCACCTGATGTCATCAGCAAGTTCTACAGTATATATAGCATCTGTACTCAGTGAATCTAGGAAGATATATTACAGCCTGTCTTCATAAAGCAGCAACTTCCCTACTCCCTGCACCTTTACTGTTTAAAGACAGCAACATGGGTACTGAGTATAGTTACAGATCCTATTGTTGGTGGTTTCACACTCCAAACAGCTGGTGCAAGAACACAACTCCCAGCATGCTCAGACATACACAGGCTGGACATCCGAAGAGCCAAGTGTTGGAGACCTCTCCCATAGAGCAAAGAAAGGTTATGATCACATGTGATGAAATAAAATGGAAGTACCTTATCTGCAACTGTTAGTACAGGACAGGTGCACTTTGAGTGGGATATTCAGTTTTCAGGGGGAATTTCATTCCCCTTTATTTGGCACGGCCTCAAAAGCATCATTGTTTAGGGAGAACTTATCTAAAAAGCAACGGGAACTAACAAAAGTTTATAAGATTGGATTTTACTGTTGAATGCCCTTTGTTGTGGTGTAAGTAGACAAGAAAATCTGTCACATAGTACACAGGACACATAATAAACCCTCCATTCACTCCAACACAGTTCCTCTATAGTGACACGATTGGGGAAACAGTGGACACAATAGGGCTTGTGCCTCTCACTGACTAAGCTCAGTTAATAGAGAGATTGCAGAAGTTGGAAGCCAGACAGCAACCTCTGGTCCCCGGTGACAGGGAACCACTGTCTCTGCCAGGTCAGTCCCTGTAGAAAAATACTCAAAAAGCAGAAGTGCAACCTGTATCTCAACTCACTCTCTCCTGAAGTGCACCTGACCCTATAAGGTGTGTCACCTCCAATGCTTTCACTAAAGATCCAACTGCAAGAAAGTCTGGGACATATACGTGGTGATCAGATACAGGGTATGTAGGTTGCTGGACTTTACATCTGTGAGACCCAAAGGACAAACAATGTGGCAGCAAAAGGTCTCACATCAACTGCTATGAAAGAAGTTCTGGGGGAAACCACATGCAAATCAAACAGAGCACCTGGAGAGAGGCCGATATTGTGGTAAAAATGGGGGCTCTGATGTGTGGATCACTGCTCAATGCATGGGTAAGGGCTCCCAAGAATATCCGAGACGAGAGCTTAAAAGGGTCTTACAATTTAAAAAAATAAAATAAAGCTATTCATCCATGAAATAAAGAGTCACAATGTCATAAACCTTACACCGTGCAGTCACAGAGTATACATCAGCCAACACGTACATACATACATATACACACCTATAATGATATACACACACATTTATATTTATATATATATATATATATATATATATATATATATATATACATACATTTACACACACAAATATTTAAAAAATATACACATACACTACATATATATAATTTATATATATTATGTTTGAATGTATATGTAGATGCAGCTCTCTCTTTCTCGCTCTCATATACACTCACCGGCCACTTTATTAGGTACACCTGTCCAACTGCTCGTTAACACTTAATTTCTAATCAGCCAATCACATGGCGGCAACTCAGTGCATTTAGGCATGTAGACATGGTCAAGACAATCTCCAGCAGTTCAAACCGAGCATCATTAATGGGAAGAAAGGTGATTTGAGTGCCTTTGAACGTGGCATGGTTGTTGGTGCCAGAAGGGCTGGTCTGAGTATTTCAGAAACTGCTGATCTCCTGGGATTTTCACGCACAACCATCTCTAGGGTTTACAGAAATGGTCCGAAAAAGAAAAAACATCCATGAGCGCAGTCCTGTGGGCGGAAATGCATTGTTGTTGCCAGAGGTCAAAGGAGACGGGGCAGACTGGTTCGAGCTGATAGAAAGGCAACAGTGACTCAAATAGCCGCCCGTTACAACCAAGGTAGGCAGAAGAGCATCTCTGAACGCACAGTACGGCGAACTTTGAGGCAGATGGGCTACAGCAGCAGAAGACCACACCGGGTGCCACTCCTTTCAGCTAAGAACAGGAAACTGAGGCTCCAATTTGCCCAAGCTCATCGAAATTGGACAGTAGAAGATTGGAAAAACGTTGCCTGTCTGATGAGTCTCGATTTCTGCTGCGACATTCGGATGGTAGGGTCAGAATTTGGCGTCAACAACATGAAAGCATGGATCCATCCTGCCTTGTATCAACGGTTCAGGCTGGTGGTGGTGGTGTCATGGTGTGGGGAATATTTTCTTGAAAAAACTTTGAGACTCTCGGTTCACATATTTTGATCAAAAGATGTTTAAGCTGCCCACGACTTTCAAACGTGATCTCAAAATCGGGCAGTCCGATTTTGAGATCACGTTGAAAGTCGTGGCAGCTTAAACATCTTTGATCAAAATATGTGAACTGAGAGTCTCAAAGTTTTTTCATGTATGAAACATAGCAAAAATGCATCTTTAGGGATTTCCACCTAGTGTAATTTCCCTTTTTTGCAGAAATGTGCCGCTGGCGGCGGTCTGTGTGGCGTACATGTTAAATTACATGTTGCCGCAGCCCTGCCAGTGGCACCCAGGTTTGCATAAATTTTTTCAGAAATGTTTTTGTGAGCAGAAACATACGTTATACTTGGTGTACATTGATTTTAACCTATAAAGGGGAAAGGGAAAGGGGGCTTCCCCTTTTGTGTTTCTGTCCCCGCCCACTCTCACAGGCTGTCATAAGAAGGGCAGCTTGCAGGTTGGGTGTTTTTTTTTTTTTTCTCTCTTGAATAAAAAGGAGGTCGGTTGACCCAGCGGGAGGCCGATTTTGGCTCGATTGAGAGGTAAAGATAGGATAGGGCTGCCCGATTTTTGAGATCACGTTGAAAGTGTGGGCAGCTTAAACATCTTTTGATCAAAATATGTGAACCGAGAGTCTCAAAGTTTTTTCATGTATGATAGATAGCATAAATGCTTCTTTAGGGATTTCCACGTAGTGTATTGCCCTTTTTGCGGGAATATTTTCTTGGCACTCTTTGGGCCCCTTGGTACCAATTGAGCATCGTTGCAACACCTTGTGGAATCTATGCCACGAAGAATTGAGGCAGTTCTGAAGGCAAAAGGTGGTCCAACCCGTTACTACATGGTGTACCTAATAAAGTGGCCGGTGCGTATATATATATATATATATATATATATATATATATATATATATAAATATATATATAGATAGATAGAGAGAGAGCTGCATCTACATATACATTCAAACATATAATGTGTGTGTGTGTATTTAATATATATATAATATATATAATATATATATATATACATATAAATATATATACACACACATATATATACACACTGTTCAACATCGATGTCAATGAATTAAATATTCCAGTTGCAGTTCTTTATTCATTACATAGTGGAGCGTTGAGAACAATAAAACATAAACATGATCAATGAAAATCAAAATGAATCTCCCATGGAGTCGGGATTTGGAATGATCCTCAAAATCAAAGTGGAAAATCAAATTTCAGGCTGATCCAACTTCAGTGGAAATGCCTCAAGCCAAGGAAATGAGGCTCAGTTGTGTGTCTCTATGTGCCTGTATGACCTCCCTACAATGCCTGGGCATGCTCCTGATGAGGCGACAGATGTTCTCATGAGGGATCTCCTCCCAGACCAGGATTAAAGCGTCAGTCAACTCCAGGACAGTCAGTGGTGGAATGTGGCGTTGGTGGATGGAACGAGACAAGCGTCCCACATGTGCTCGATTGGATTTAGGTCTGGGGAACAGGCAGCCAGTCCATAGCGTCAATGTCTTCATCATGCAGAATGTTCTCCACAGCGTCTCCAGTCACGTTTGCCACATGTGCTCAGTGTGAACCTGCTCTCATCCGGGAAGACCACAGGGCGCCAATGTCGAATCTGCCCATCTTGGTGTTCTCTGAAAAATGCCAATTGCCCTGCATGTTGTTTGGCTGTAAGCACAAACACTGACTTGTGGACATCGAGCCCACATACCACCCTCATGTAGTCCGTTTCTGTCGGTGTGAGTAGACACATGGATATTAGTGGCTGCTTTGGGGTCATTGGCAGGGTTCCTGCCCCC
>JAODAL010049799.1:0-27896 GCA_025379985.1 Phyllomedusa bahiana | reverse complement strand
CACCATATTGGGGAAGGGATGAAGTGAGGGAAAGGGAAGTGTTGAGGTTTACAAGAAACAGCTTCCCAAACCTGATTAGATGATAGAAAGGTACAAAGGGAAAACCAAATTACCAGACAGAGGACGGGAGGTGACAGTGAGGAACGTGACCTGAGACACAGAGCCCTATTCCTGTGCTGCAAGAAATGCTGTGGTTAGAGGAGAATCCGCCCTGACAGAGATACCTGTACTGTGTATGTATACAGCCGTGGGCATAGCAGAGCAATGGGTATAATGATTATGCATATATGTGTAATTCTAAATATTTGAAAGTATAGTTAACATAGTATTTATTGATTTGTTGTAGTAATAAAAATAATCATAATATAACAACTACTAGTAACAATAATAATAATAATACAATCTGTTGCTCACATGTAACTTTATAAATATATATGAACTGTGTACTTTTGGCTGCAATGTATGTTCATGTTCTGCGTTATATCTTTCATTAGGAAAAGACAAATAAAATAAAATCTTAAAGGGGTTTTGCCACGATCTCATTTCATACCTCTTGTATCCAGCTCTTCAGCTCTGTATGCGCAGAAAGGGGTGTGTGTAATTTGTTTGAATTGCATATCATGTGACCCAGCAGGATGACATCAACAGGCCTTTCCTTTCTGTAGTCAAAGAAAGGTCTGTTTATGTAAAGCATTGTGAGTAGCTTAGAGGTAAAGTTTTTGCCTCCAGGCACAAGGTTCCGAGGTTCAAATCCCTGCAGGAACAAAACCTGTGGATTTTTTTTTTTATCTTTAATCATTGCACTTACCTCATTGAGGTTTCTTTTTTACTTATTTGCACGTTTTGACTAATTGCTAAGGAGTACAGAGGACGGGAGCAGAATGACAGCACCTGGGGTTGGAACACTCAGTAGCTGCCTGAGAAGAAAAGTGATGTCTGAGCATGTGCGGCCAGGACTGAGGAGCTCTCAGCCCTGGTCGTATCCCCTGGAGACGAGCTGTAAACAATGGATCACTAAAGGAGCAGCTCAAACAAAAACGGTGCAGAATTTTTATTAATAATGATGAATGGTGAAAATGTTTATTTCATTTGCAATCTTCCCACATCAATTTTAATTCCTGGCAAAACCCCTTTAAAGAACTAATTTCATAATTTTTATGGCTTGTCATCTGACAATGGAGACAAATATTTACACATAAAATCCAGTATGTAGGATTATATATATCTGAGGGCTATAGTGACTTTACATTGCAGGTTGTCATAAATCGCTTCCTTACTCTCATTTCATTCCACAGATTCTCCTAAGAATGTGACTGTCACCGTCATTGGGAAGGATGAAGTGATGGAAGGAAGTGAGGGTGAGGTTACAATGTAACAGCTTCTCCAAGCCTGATGTAGATGAGAAATGAATGGTACAAAGGGAAAACCCAATTACCAGACAGAGGACGGGAGGTGACAGTGAGGAACGTGACCTGGGACACGGAGCCCTATTCCTGTGCTGCAAGAAATGCTGTGGGTAGAGGAGAATCCGCCCCGACAGAGATACCTGTACTGTGTATGTATATAGCCAGGGGCAGAACAGAGCAATGTGCATAGTGTGTGTAGTGTGTATTATTATAGATATTTGAAAGCCTAATGTACATAACATAAATGTGTTCATTCTAAAAGTAGCAATAATTTTACAAAAATTAAATATTACTTATTTGTAATTGTGTAAATATTTATGACTATATTCATGCTTTTAGTTTGTGTCTGTTCTGGGTGTAAATATTTAAAAAAGCTTTCAAATTGTTTTTTTTTCCTCCTTTAGATGCAGCAACTGGAGTTCAAATCACAGTGAAGGTTGAAGGTAAATTCACTGCACTGAGCTGTGATTTCCTCAGCAGCCGTCCTGATGTCACTCACTACACCCCGGATGAAGGATGGGTCTATATTACACAGAGAGACCTGGAAGACTCTGACCATAGACACCAATGAGGAGAGCGACGGGCAGTATTCATGTATCGCTCACAACACTGCTGGGAACTCCTCCTCGGAAGAGATCCACATGAAACGTTAGTGATGATGGGAGTTATAGTTCTCCATAGTCCTTCTAGTTTAGCTCCTCTGGGAAAAAAATTTTTGGAGAAGAGAAAATCCTTTGTGTGAAAAATGTTTCTAAGGTCCAATTTGATGAATTTTTTCTGGCATCAGTTGTCTATTTAGCTATATCTCCATGGGAGCTGCATCCACAAAACAGAAGATTTCCAAAAAAAGGCTAAGGGCGATATGTATGAAAGGGGCTGCGGCAGTTTTCTGGAGTGATTTGAGCCTAAAAACCTGGCAAAGCCCTGTTCAATAGATATATGAATGGTTGCATGCCAAACTTTGGCACAAGCTGTGACATAGATGCCATTTTTGTATGCACCAAACCCATGGGGGTGCGCCACGCCGAATTTGTAGGATTCGACCGATTTATGAATGTGTAATACCAGAAGTAGGAGAAAAACTGTCAGTAGCAGCCAGACCAAGTTAAAGTGGTCTGACTAAGGCCAAAGTTGTCATATATGAATTGGAATTGCCAATAGGATCAAAAATATCATTTTCTCACCTAATACTACTAAAATAATAACTAATTTATGATAATTATCACAGTATATAAAATTAATAATAAAACTATTCTAAAATAATATATTATCCAAAAATTTAAAATGATCTCATATAAATTAAATATTAAATAATATAAATTAATTACAGCCTTTACCGTAAATCCCATTCTAAATTGGGTAGTTACAGTTAGCCTAGTTGTATCAGTGATTATAAACACATCACAGCAGCTAGAAATAACAGAAAAGCACATTAGAATAGCTGTCAGTGAACAGAAACTATGGTAGTGATCTTGCTTGGCGCACCACAAGTCACCTGTCATGCGCTGGTTATTGCCTTATGTAGAATAAAGGCTGATCCACTGACCTACATTTTGATGAATGAAAATTAATATACAATATAATAGTATAGAAATAAGTATTTCATATGATTTTAATTATAAAAAAAACAAATAATTTGAAAATCAAAATGATGTATTAACATCATTAATTTTTAAGTAAAATATCAACTCATATGGTTCAATGATTCTCTATCTCCTATGTCACAATGTTTTCTTTGTGTCAATCTCAATTTGTGGTTAGAATGTTGCAAGAGATAAGGAGCTATAACTGTCAATCATAGTTAAGAATTGTAACATTTGTATCCTCTTCTCTTCTCTATAGAGACTCCTGCAATTCATTGAGTTGATCTTTTAAAGGGGTTTTGCCACGAAGTAAAATTGACGTGGGAAGCTTGCAAATGAAATAATAAACATTTTCACCATTCATTATTATTAAAAATTCTGGACCGTTTTTGTTTTAGCTGCTCGTTTAGTGATCCATTGTTTACAGCTCGTCTCCAGGGGATACGACCAGGGCTGAGAGCTTCTCAGTCCTGGTCGCACATGCTCAGACATCACCTCTCCTCTCAGGCAGCTGCTGAGTGTTCAAACCCGAGATGCTGTCATTCTATTCCCGTCCTCTGTGCTCCTTAGTAATTAGTCAAACAGTGCAAATAAATAAAAAAGAAACCTCAATCAGGTCTGTGCATTGATAAAGAGAAAAAAACAAAATACAGGTTTGGTTCCTGCAGGGATTTGAACCTAGGACCCTTGTGCTGTGCAGCAAAAACTTTACCTCTCAGCTACTCACAATGCTTTACATAAACAGACCTTTCTTTGACTACAGAGAGGAAAGGCCTGGTGATGTCATCCTGCTGGGTAACATGATATGCAATTCAAACAAATCACGCATGCCCCCTTCTGAGCACACAGAGCTGAAGAGCTGGATACAGGAGGTATGAAATGAGATCGTAGCAAAACCCCTTTAATGAAAAATTATGTTAATAATAATATTTCTTTCAGATTTTTATTTTTGTTTTTTATGAAACAAATTTTAATCAAATGATGATCAGTGTGGAAATTTAAATTTAATGCTTTGAGCCTTTTTTTCTACAAGTGACAAGAGCCGGCACACCACACATCTCGCTAGGAGTTGTGGTGCACCAAGTAAGATCACTCCCATAGTTTCTATTCACTGACATGCTACTCTTATGGCTGTTCTTTTCTTTCTTGCTGCTGTGATATATTTGTAATCACTGATAATACTATGATAAAGGGATTTATGGGAGATGCTGTATTGGTTTTCTAATTTTAAATTATTATTAATTTTATATCATTTTATCTTAAAATAATTGTATATTATATAATTTTTCATAATTTTCTATTCTTTTTAATTATTTAATTTTACATAGTTTTATCATTAACGTTAGTCATCAAGTCAGGAATTCTGTACATTCTTTTCCAGCACAACAACCATTGCGTTTACTATGCTATGTGGCACATTTAGGCATTGCACCAACATTACTCTGCGCTCCACCTATGGTGCACAAAATGTATGAAACACAGTAGGACAGGCTCATACATTCTACCACATTCTACACTATTCTAAAGCTATACAAATAGCTCCAAGAAACCCTCTCTCACCAAACTGAGATACTTCCACGAACATGTTAAACAACAAAAAATTGGAGTACTATCTCAATAAAAAATTACAAAATTCTTTATTAACATCATACATAGACCATAAGGCCCCGTTCACACGGCTTATTCTGCCGCGGATTGGCGCCGTACTGCGCGCCGGATTTGCGCTGCAGTACGGCGCCAATCCGCGGCAGCAATTACGGTAATCCACTGCTCTCATAGAGAACAGTGGATTCCGTCGCTCCTCCCTGCTCGGCAAATCCGCCGCGGGGGGAGAAAGTGACATGCACATTATTTACGGCGCGGACGCGCCGTAAACAATGCATTGTCTATGGGGCCGCGCTCCGGCCCCGCCCCCGTTCCGCCCCTTATTCACGGCGGATTTGTGCGCTCAATACGGCGCACAAATCCGTCGGGAATAAGCCGTGTGAACACGGCCTAACAATCATAAATCAAAATAAAAAAAGAAGAACAGACATAGACAAGAGGACAACCAATACAAAAAAAGGGGACACATCAAGAGTAGAAGAATATAATTCCATGTAACCAGTTGCACGTTATAAAGTATCAATGATGCATGCACAAATACACCAAAAACCTATATATATTATTAACCAGAGTAAAACTGGTGTACACAGTAAGTAAGTAAATCATTGGTTTAAGTGCATAGCAGCATCAATACCAAAATATGCAACTTCATATGGTATATAGTGTGTACTATCTCTACCTAACACCCCAAACTCAAACTGTAATGGGCCCATAAGGAGTTTAAGAAATCAGATCTATTGTATAGGACCATAATGAACAAGTCATATTACCCATATAGAGAGGGGGAAGGTAAATGTCGCTGTGACCACGTGACAACGCGTTTCGCCAACAACAGGCTTCTTCAGTGGACAACAGCATGTGATACTGGTTTTGTGTCTATTTTTCAGGTGATACAGTGAATTTACCTCTCATTCTGGGGACAGTTACCGGAGTTGTCTTCCTGCTTCTTTTTATTGTGGTCATGGTTTTTTGTGTAAGGTAATTAAGAAAAGGGGATGAGAGTCCAAGAGAACATTTATCTATCTATCTATCTATCTATCTATCTATCTATCTATCTATCTATCTCATATCTATCTATCTATCTATCTATCTATCTATCTATCTATCTATCTATCTATCTATCTATCTATCTATCTATCTATCATAATCGTATTACATTGAACCTGATGCTGATTTGATGATTTTAATAATCTAACAGACGATTCTGCAAGTCCTATTTTACAGCTTCCAAAAAACACACAGCACCAGCTGCCAGGACTCTCCTCAATGTGAGTGTTCTGTATGGGAGTCCTGCACCCCTGACATAGCTTTTTTTTTTTACTATATATTATAGAAGTCTAAGGGCGACATGTTATGAACAGGGCTGCGCCAGTTTTCTGTTGTGCTTTGAGCCAAAAGACCTGTCCTAGCCCTGTCCGACAGATGTATGAATTGGCAAATCTGGTGCATGCTGCTTCAGACCCGACACTTTTGAATGCAGCAATTCTACGGGGGCGTGTCACATCAGATATGTATGACGCATCATATCTATGAATGAGTCATGACAAAATGTGTTTTTTGCGTAGAATGGGACACATGTATAAAGTGCTGGGATACAATAATAATTATCATCTTTATTTATATAGCGCCAACATATTCCGCAGCACCTTACAATTTAGAAGGTATAATTATAGACAAAAGACAAGACAGACATTACACAGTGAAAGCTACTTACAGATGAGACACAAGGGGCGACATGTATGATCGGGCTTTTCGCCCGTTTTTTTGGCGTATACCGCGCCTCCCGGCCTGAATCCCGCTGTCGGACGCAAGGATGCGGTGTTAGGCGCAGCGTTCGCCACTTTCAGCTGCGCCCTGCATGAAGGGGCGGGCAGTGGGCGCGGTATGGGCGCGGGGTAGGCGTTCCGGGGCGGGACGCGGCGCGCTCGAAAACCCCGAGGCATGTACGATGGCGAGTTGGCAAAGCGAGGCGCAGTGCAGCGCTCGGCAGCTCCGACAGACAGACCAGGTTTTTTTTGGTCTACATCCTCCGACAGAGGCGAAGTGAAGCAGGATCCGAACATGCGAGGAAGCATAGCAGATCGCAACAGAAATCTCGGCGCTCCGCTCCGTGCAGCAGGAGTATGATTCCGAAAAAATTGCCTTTATAAAGGCGGAAAACAGTGTCAGAAAAGAGCTGAACGTAAAAAATAAACATAATTAAAAAAAAATCACTTTCCAAAACTCTAGAACGGCGCAATATCAAGAATTATGATATTGGAAATTGCCGGGAAATACAGTAATTCAAATTCTGAAACCTATTCTCATTGGTCGGCATAAACCGGCCAATCAGAATAGGAGCGACAGTGAACCATTAAAACCTATGGTGAAGTTTAGACCAATCAGAATCCACGGCGGGATAATTCAAAATACAGTAAAAAGACAGAAAAGAGCTGATTGGCTGAGCTAGCGGGGGCTTGGCTAGCTCGGCCAATCAGAATAGGAGCGACAAAGACCCATTCTAGTCTATGGAGAAGTTTAGACCAATCAGAATCCACGGCGGGATAATTCAAAATACAGTAAAAAGACAGAAAAGAGCTGATTGGCTGAGCTAGCGGGTGCTTGGCTATCCCAGCCAATCAGAGCGCGAGCTACTTCTCCCATTATAGTCTATGGAGAGATGGGCGCACTGAAATCTCGGCACTCAGCGCCGTGCGGCATGAAGTATTAATCTAAAAATTATTTTTATTAAATGTAAAACATTATCAGATAAAGAGCAGAACCCTTCTTTACAAATAAAGCAGTTAAAAACCCGAACAAGTTTGGAGAAGTTTGGACCAATCAAAGGCGGGACAGTTCAAAATACAGTAAAAAGACAGAAAAGATCTGATTGGCTGAGCTAGCGGTGGCTTGGATATCCCAGCCAATCAGCTGGGATAATACTCCTTCATCGGTTAGAATGGGCCACTGTCGCTCCTATTCTGATTGGTCCAAACTTCTCCATAGGATATAATGGGTCTTTGTCGCTCCTATTCTGATTGGCTGGCTTCTGCCGACCAATGAGAATAGCTTAAACAATTTGAATTACTGGCTTTCCCGGCAATTCTCTCTATGGCAATTCCCTATGTAGCGCCGGTCTCGGCGACAAACGCGTTGTTTGGGTTTTTAACTGCTTTATTTGTAAAGAAGGGTTCGGCTCTTTATCTGATAATGTTTTACACTTAATAAAAAAGATTTTTTGATTAATACTTCATGCCGCACGGTGCTGAGCGCTGAGATTTCAGAGCGCCCATCTCTCCATAGACTATAATGGGAGAAGTAGCTCGCGCTCTGATTGGCTGGGATATCCAAGCACCCGCTAGCTCAGCCAATCAGCTCTTTTCTGTCTTTTTACTGTATTTTGAATTATCCCGCCGTGGATTCTGATTGGTCTAAACTTCTCCATAGACTAGTCTGGGTCTTTGTCGCTCCTATTCTGATTGGTCAATAATTCTCCATAGGCTAGATTGGGTCTCTGTCGCTCCTATTCTGATTGGCTGAGCTAGCCAAGTCCCCGGTAGCTTAACCAATCAGCTCTTTTCAGCATTTTTACTGTATTTTGAACTATCCCACCGTGGATTCTGATTTGTCTAAACTTCCCCATAGGTTTTAATAGGTCTCTGTCGCTCCTATTCTGATTGGCCGGTTTATGCCGACCAATCAGAATAGCTTTCAGAATGTGAATTACTGTATTTCCCAGCAAATATATACACTGTGTTCCAAATTATTATGCAAATAATATGTTCTCTTATTTTCCAAAATTACCTATATGAATTGCAGTCATTGTAATTTTCCAGTCATCAACTATTAGAGTATAATTGAAAGGATTTCGAACAAACTGCCTGTGATAACAGTATATTTTATAAAAAAAACAAAAACGCAAAATGCCCTCAAAATGCATGTTCTAAATTATTATGCACAGCAGAGTTTTCAACCTTTTCCTTTTTATAATGAACAAAAAATGGTCATTTGTGAAATTATAAGCATTAGCAGGTTATTACAAACTGAAATCAAACAGTTTTAAAGGCCAAACTTTATTCTTGGTGATGTTACATGTGCACATAGGACCCCTTGTTCGAAATGACCTTCTGAACTCTCTCCTCCATTGAATTTGTCAGGTTTTGGATGGTTTCTGCTTTAATTGTTTTGCATGAGGACAAAATACCCTCCCAGAGCTGTTGCTTAGATGTGAAGTGCCTTCCGCCATCATAGACACTCCTTTTGATGATCCTCCAGAGGTTCTCAATGGGGTTGAGGTCAGGGGAGCATGGGGGCCACACCATAAGTTTGCCCCCTTTTATGCCCATAGCAGCCAGATATGCAGATGTGTTATTTGCAGCATGAGACGGTGCATTATCATGCATGAAAATGATCTTGCTGTGGAATGCACAGTTCTTCTTCTTGAACCATGGCAGGAAGTGCTGTTTAAGAAACTTCATAGACATTATGGAGTTCATCTTTACACCTTCAGGGATCCTAAAGGGGCCGACCATCTCTCTCCCCATGATTCCAGCCCAAAACATTACTCCACCTCCTCCTTGTTGGCACTGTAGCCCTGTTTGCATGGGGTGTCCATCAACCAGCCATCCTCCACTCCATCCATCTGGACCATCAAGCGTTGCACGGCACTCATCAGTGAACAAAACAGTTTTTGAAGTCAGTCTTCATGTATTGTTTGGCCCACTGGAGCCGTTTCTGCTTGTGTGCAGTGGATAGAGGAGGTCGACAGGATGGCTTACGCACAGCTGCAAACCTCTGAAGGACCCTGCATCTTGTTGTTCGGGGGACGTTGGAGGCACCAGCAGCTTCAAAAACTTGTCTGCTGCTATGACAAGACATTTTTGCAGCTGCTCTTTTAACATGATGTAATTGCCTGTTGGAAAGAGTCCTCAATTTTCCCTTATCAGCACGCACACGTGTGTGCTGTGAATCAGCCACAATACTTCTTGATCGTGCAATGATCACGATGAAGTGTCTTGGCAATGTTGATTGTAGTCATGGCTTGACCTAAACACTCCACAATTTGTTGCTTCTCAGCAGCCGACTCAGCCTTTTTCTTTCCCATTTTGGCTGAAAATGTAGGCTGCTTAATAATGTGGGACAGCATTCTTAAGTAGTCTTGCCTTTAATTGGACACACCTGCCAAACTAATTAGCACAGGTGTCTGCAAATGCTTTCAGTGATATAAAGAGCCCTGACACACATCACCATCAATGAGTTTAACTGACAAACAGAAAAATTCTTAACTTATCACTCCTAAATACTTTTTGCATAATAATTTGGAACACAGTGTACAAATAAGTGCATGTGAGTGCCCAAGTGCAGGGAGCAACAGAAATGTATGGGACAAAAAGTGAGGGGTTAGCACTTAGGGATGTTGGTCGGCTGCCTAAGAAGATGTATTTTCAGGACACTCTTAAAAATTTGTAGGTTAGGATTGTGCCTGATGGTTTGTGGTAAATGTTCCAGAGAACTGGTGCAGCACGTGTGAAATCTTGGAGACGGCATGGGAGGTTCGGATGATTGAGGTGTTTAATCTAAGATCATCAGCAGAGCGAAGAGAGCAGGTGCGGTGGTACAGAGATGAGGGTGGAGATGTAGGGGTGCAGCACTGTGGAGAGACTGGGTAGGGTGGTAGACAGAGATGAGGGAGGAGATGTAGGGGTGCAGCACTGTGGAGAGACCGGGAACGGTGGTAGACAGAGATAAAGGAGGAGATGTAGAGGGTGCAGCGCTGTGGAGAGGCCGGGTAGGGGGGTAGACAGAGATGTGGAAGGAGATTTAGGGGGGTGCAGCGCTGTGGAGAGAGCGGGTAGGGTGGTAGAGAGTTGAGGGAGGAGATGTAGGGGTGCAGCACGGTGGAGAGATGGAGTAGGGTGGTAGACAGAGATCTGGGAGGAGATGTAGGGGTGCAGCACTGTGGAGAGAATGGGTAGGGGGTAAAACAGAGATGAGGGAGGATATGTAGGGGGTGCAGCACTGTGGAAGACCAGGTAGGGTGGTAGACAGAGATGAGGGAGGAGATGTAGGGGGTGCAGCACTGTGGAGAGACCAGGTAGGGAGGTAGACAGAGCTAAGGTCGAAGATGTAGGGGGTGCAGCGCTGTGGAGAGACCAGGTAGGGGGGAAGACAGAGATGAGGGAGGAGATGGTAGGGGTGCAGCGCTGTGGAGAGAAGGGGTAGGGTGGTAGACAGAGATGAGGGAGGAGATGTAGGGGTGCAGCACTGTGGAGAGACCAGGTAGGGTGGTAGACAGAGATGAGGGAGGAGATGTAGGGGTGCAGCACTGTGGAGAGACCTGGTAGGGTGGTAGACAGAGATGAGGGAGGAGATGTTTGTGGTGCATAGCTGTGGAGAGACCAGGTAGGGGTGTAGACAGAGATGAGGGAGGAGATGCATTGGGTGCTGCGCTGTTGAGAGAGGGGTAGGGTGGTAGATAGAGGTGGGGGAGGAGAGGTAGGGGTGCAGCGCTGTGGAGAGAGGGGGTAGGGTGGTAGACAGAGATGAGGGAGGAGATGTAGGGGGTACAGCACTGTGGAGAGACCGGTAGGGTGGTAGACAGAGATGAGGGAGGAGATGTAGGGGGTGCAGCCCGTGGAGACCGTAGGTGGAGACAGAGATGAGGGAGGAGATGTAGGGTGCAGGCTGTGGAGAGACAAGGTAGGGGGTAAGACAGAGATGAGGAAGGAGATGTAGGGGGGTGCAGCGCTGTGGATTGACCGGGTAGGGTGGTAGACAGAGGTGAGGGAGGAGATGTAGGGGTAGCGGCACTGTGGAGAGACAAGATAGGGAGGTAGACAGAAATGAGGTAGAAGATGTAGGGGGGACAGCACTGTGGAGAGACCGGGTAGCGTGGTAGACAGAGATGAGGAGGAGAGATATGATGAGGGGTAGACAGAGCTGTGGAGAGACGGGTAGGGTGGTAAGGGCAGAGATGAGGAGAAGATGTTAGGGGGTCAGCACTGTGGAGAGCCCAGGTAATGTGGTAGACAGAGATGAGGGAGGAGATTGAGGGGGTGCGGAAGACGGGTAGGTGGTAGACAGAGATGAGGAGAGATGTAGGGGCAGCACTGTGGAGAGACGGTAGGGTGGTAGACAAGAGAGGAAACCCGAGGCGGGGGAGCGAGATGTAGGGGTGTGGGCAGCAATGAGTGAGGACCAGGACAGGTGGTGACAGAGTGAGGGAGAGATTAGGGGTGCACACTGTGAGAGACTGGTAGGTGGTAACGAGATGAGGAGGAGATGTAGGGGTGCAGCGCTGTGGAGAGACCAAGTAGGATGGTATACAGAGATGAGGGTTGATATGTAGGGAGTGCAGCGCTGTGGAGAGATCGGGTAGGGTGGTAGACAGAGCCGAGGGAGGCGATGTAGGGGGGTGCAGCACTGTGGAGAGACCAGGTAGGGTGGTTGACAGAGATGAGGGAGGAGATGTATGAGGTGAAGCACTGTAGAGAGACCAGGTAGGATGGAAGCAGAGATGAGGTAGGAGATGTAGGAGGGTGCAGCGCTGTGGAGACCTATGTGGGTGAAAGTAATGAGTTTATGCTGTATTCTGTACTTGATGGGCGACCAGTGCAGTGACTGATACAGAGTAGAGGCATCAGTATAGCAGCTGGAAAGAAATATAAGCCTGGACATTCAGGACAGATTGGAGAGGGGAGAGTTTGCAGAGGGGGAGACCGATAAGCAGGGAGTTACAGTAGTCAAGATGAGAAAGAGTAAGAGCAACAATGAGAGTTTGGGTTGTTTCCAAAGTGAGAAAAGGACGGATTCTGGAAATGTTCTTGAGGTGCAGGTGACAGGAGCGGGCAAGGGATTGGATATAGGGAGACAACTTTCATACCTACTGTCGGATCACACACTATTAAAAACAGAGGTACAACTGGCGAATCTATACCAGATTCATACACGTCACCCTAAATGTCTAATTATATTACATGACATAAACTTAGAGCAACACCTATGAATTCTCATGCGTTATTTTTGGGGCGTATATTGCGCCACAAAGCTGCTGGCCCACTGTTCTATAGATGGCACCACACATTTTAATGCGCCAAAGCTTGATGAGAAACTGCCCTACAAAGTTTGGTGCATTACAGTTTCATTCATACTGTCATATTCTACACTCCTCTATATCTGTCAACTGATTTGTTGGTGCCAGGTTACAAAAATGGCGCCTGCAAATTCATAGATGTCACTCTTATTATTTCTGTGTCCTTCCAATAGTAACTTAGTTACTTTATTCTTTCAGATCACAACGGCGAATGATGAAACTTCAATAGAAGAAAATCAGGATGGAAATATCTACACTGATTGCAGCACTCATCCGGATTCAGGGTAAGTTCCTTCTGCAGGTTGTATCTTCTGCCACCTATGAAAATATAAGTATCATCGTCAAAGAAAAGCTGTGGACCTAATATATAAACACTCTAGTAGCAGAAGGTGTTCAATGCCCACACACACCAGATGGGTAAAATATTATAGTTATCAAGGACTTCACCAACTGGATGGAGTAACGGCTCAACCTTCTGACTGCACCAATTCCTACAGATAAGGCTTCATCCCTGGAGGATAGAAGTGACCTGAGGGGACACTGTCACCTGCTGCTGTCTCATATTCTATACTAGTCACTCCCAGTCTCTGGCAATGTAGCATGATAGGAGTTGTAGTTTGACAACAACTATGGAGCCAGAGGTCAGAGAGAACTGGTTTATACTGTGAGATTTTGACAGATTTCCCTTCTCCTTTCTCATAGCATATATATATATATGTGTGTATGATTCTTCTATTTTTCGATAAATATTTTTGGAGTTTTCTCCTGCACATATATGTATGTACTTCCTTTCTGTTGTGTAACCTGCACAGTAATAGAAACATATACAATGAATGTAAAGGGTTTGTCTATCCTGAGCTCCACTTTACAGTCTATTTATAGAGTGAATCCAAACAAAAAAAACTTTCAGCCTTTATTAATCTGCGGCTCCATTCACAATTGTGCCGGCTGTTATTGGAAGCAGTCAGACTCCAGATTTCCCAGCTCTGAACCCAATTGAAGATCTATGGGATGTGTTGGGAACACAAGTACGATCCATGGAGGTCACACCTCACAATGTACAGGACTTGAAGGAGCCATCGTTAAGATCTTGGCGCAGATAACATAGTACTCCTCAGAGGTCTTTGGGAGTCCATGCTTCGATGTGTCAGTGCTGTATGGCAGCATGAAGGAGACCTACACAATATTAGGCAGAGGGTTTTAAAAGTATTGCACATCATTGCTTACAGCATATATGACATATAGATAGATAAGAATGAGATAGATAGATAGATAGATAGATAGATAGATAGATAGATAGATAGATAGATAGATATGGAATAGATAGATAAAAATTAGATAGATAGATATGGAATAGATAGATAGATAGATAGATAGATAGATAGATAGATAGATAGATAGATAGGAGATAAATAGATTGGTAGATAATTTTAATGAATAAATGTTTAAATTGATTTTTTTGCCTAATTTCCCAAATAAAACAAAAGTTGCACTATTAGTATTGTTCTCTGTTATAAGAAGATATATCTATGAGAACTTTGGACTAATATATAAGCTGATTGATATATTTTCTTGTAATTATCTTAGGTCTTCGGTGGATGTGAACATTAAAGAAAATTGTGCTATTTACAGCAACAGTGAGGTGAGTCGTGCTTAGTAGGGGCTTGTTAGGTTATGTGATTTGTGTTATCTAAGTACAATCCCAGCGACTGATAGGAGGAGACCGGATGCTGATCCAGGGATTATTCTGATGTCAGATTTGGAGTCGGGAAGGAGTCTTTCCTCTTTATGGGACACATGTCATCTGCTTCATTGGGGTTTCTTCCTTCCTCTGGATCAACACTGTAGAGTTAAAGGTTGGATCTTTTTCCAACCTTATCTGCTATGTTACTATAAAGCTAGTGAAAAACCTACAAAGATATCTTGACACTACATACATATAATATATGGGAATGTTGGGGATAAAAACGTGATACAGAACCAATAGGAAGTCAATGCTGTAAAAATAAGAAACTATATATTTTATTTAATTGTTAAATACAATATAAAGACAAATAAAATGTATATATAACACCAATGGTGGGATTAAACCCCCATTCCTAGTCCATTTAGTATAAAAGGATGTAATTTATAAACAAATCTTGGGTTATGCATAATGAAAAGTCATTAAATTGGATGAGAAAAGAGTATGAATAGCATAACATAATGAAAATAAATTTGGTCAAAAAAGTATTTAGCACAAAATGGGAAACAAGATGTGAGTGTAGAAACCCAGACCCTAGTGAATCCATGTAACGTTGGTGGTACTTTCTAGATTCCTATCATTCTCCATTACCATCAGCATAGGGCTAGCAGATCTTAGTATTCGATCCTGGAGCTGTGCTACTGAACAGCGAGCAGCTATTGAGTCTATGGGCCTCTTGAGGCCTTGGAATGTTGAGTCCCAAGTCATAGGACCATCTGGAGCTCCATCCGGCCATCTCTAACCCTAATTTTTTTTACATTTTTTCATGTTTTGTTGCTTTTTTTGCAGGCTATGAGACCAATACATGAAGTTGACTATTGTGAAATCTCCCATGTTCAATACGACCAGATAACTTCTTCCAGAGATGAAGACGATGTGGAGTATACAACTGTGAGATGATACGAAGTGGATTGTCTTGTGATGGGAGGATCAGGGATTGAATGATTATTTCATCTGGTGATTACCAATAATATAAACCATGGGATTTACAGTGCTTCCTGCAGAATCCAACAACTGCCCTCCAGAGTGATAGCCATGGAGAATCAATTCTAAAGATTCTTTTGATGATACCTGCCACTGGCCACCTCATACTCTGGGGGGGGGGGGGGGGGATAGCCTTCATAGACTGATGGGATGTGAATATCTTGCACACATATAATCTCCTGGACATGGCTGTATTAGCGATCTCTGCTGTACATTCCCATAAGACTGCTGCAGGCTGCTGTGTATCTCTATTTTTTTGTGAAAGAGAAAAAAAAAGATAAAACCTTGAAAAAAGTTTGCTCAAAAACATTGCTTAAAGTGGTATTCCCTCGTACACTATTGATAGGATATGTCATCAAAGTCTGATAGCAATGGGCCTACACCTTTCTTGGGAACATGCCCCCGAAAGTTCATTCCGCTTTGTAACTTTCAGGGACCCATTCCTGAGAAAGGTGTCCCATAGGTGGAACCCACACCTATCAGACTTTGATGGCCAGTCCTTGCAATATGCCATCAATGTGTATAGTGGAAAAAGCCCTTTAAGAGAATATCATGAGGTTAATGCACATTGTTTTTCCCCAAATTCAAAGATGTTTTTAAATAATTATTAAAATCATGCAAAATACAATTCATTACTTTCACTTTGCCAATATTGGTTGAAATTTAGTAAATAACCATAAATCAACAAGAGTCATATTATAGGTTTTATTTATTAGCTTTAATAGTTTAAGATACATTGAGCACGATAAGGATTATCATGAAGAGGAATCATGGAAAGTTCTCTCATATAAGATTCTCTCACAGACAGAAATCTCAATAATGATGCTCTCAAGGACAGCTATCTTAAGAATGATGCTCTCAAGGGCAGCGATTTAGACGATGATGCTCTCAAGAAAAACGATCTAGTGGATGATGCTCTCAAGGACAGCAATTGAGTGGATGATGCTCTCAAGGACAGCAATCTAGTGGAGGTTGCTCTCAAGGACAGCAATCTAGTGGATGATGCTCTCTCAAGGACAACAATCTAGTGGATGATACTCTCAAGGACAGCAATCTCAAGGATGATGCTCGCAAGGGCAATGACCTAGAGGATGATGCTCTCAAAGAAAGTGATTTAGAGGATGATTCACTCAAGGAAAGCAATTTAGAGGATGATGCTCTCAAGGAAAGCAATCTAGTGGATGATGCTCTCAAGGACAGTCATCTGGTGGATGATGCTCTAAAGGACAGTCATCTAGAGGATGATGCTCTGAAGGACAGTCATCTAGAGGATGATGCTTTCAAGGACAGTCATCTAGAGGATGATGCTCTCAAGGACAGCAATCTAGTGGATGATGCTCTCAAGGACAGCCATGTAGAGGATGATGCTTTCAAGGGCAGCAGTCTCAAGGATGATGCTCTCAGGGGCAGCAATCTAGAGGATGGTGCTCTCAAGGACAGCAATCTAGAGGATGGTGCTCTCAAGGACAGCAATCTAGTGGATTAAGCTCTCAAGGGCAGCAATCTAGAGGATGGTGCTCTCAAGGACAGCAATCTAGAGGATGATGGGCTCAAGGACAGAGATTTAGTGGATGATGCTCTCAAGGACAGAGCAAGCAAAGAACATCTGTTCAAAGGTTGCTTCTGGAGGGGGCCCCAAATATAGAACCTGTAACAACAATACCAAAAATTCAACATAAATAGGAAATAATAGGTCACAAACAAAAAACAATAATAACTGCCAAAACACAAAAACTAAACCAAAACCTATCCAAAACTGATTTTATTGAAAAGAATTAATTAAACACCAAAAAAAAAACCAATAAAAAAAAATCACTCTAAAGTGAAAGGCTAGGGAACCACCACCCAGGGTAACTGCATGGTTTTCAGCATTAAGTAATCATAAAAACAATGATCCATAGTAAACATGTAAAAGTATAGTCACGATAAATACTAAGAAAGCATACAGACCAGATAACAGCACAGTTAGCCCCAACTACGTTCCCCAAACCTGGCTATCGGGGATAGAAAAACCCAATCCCAAATCCCTTAAAAATCACAAGGGCCAATGGGAAACTGCAAAAAAATTTGAATCTTTTTAAATCAAATTGAAATAAATTGAAATAACCCCCCCATCTCTACTGAGTTCATTTGGGCAATCCACACCCAGTGCGATGCCTGCACGGGGGAACCCCAACTCATAGAAGGGGACAATAACAAGCTTTCCCCGGGCATGGCCCCAAAACGGGCGCATGCGCAATACAAAAAAGCACAAAAAAAGGGCGGCCCCCATGTGGGGAGAAAAAGATAAGAACGCATTTACTAAGAAGAACCCCCCCCGGGGAATGGGGGAATCGCATCACTTAAAACAAAACAATGGGGAAAAGAAACAAAACCACAATAAGGAATGCGAATAAAAAACTTTTTAAAGACACAATTAATACTAAAAAGGGGCTGTAAAATTTTTTCTCAATACCCCCTTTATAAATATAATAAAATTGTCCAAACGGTGTATCGTGAAGTGTAAAAAGGGACAAGGGGAATAAAGGAAAAAAAATACCCCAAAAAAGGCTAAGGAAAAAATTTCATAAATACTTAGAAGAAAAAACATTTAAATTTTAAAAAAAAGTATCAGAGGGGGGGGGGGGCGTGGCTTGCCATGGATGAGTGAGGACGTGGGCTCTTTTTCTCCTCTGCAACCCAAAAAAAACCAGGCATCCAGCGATTCCAAAATGGGGAAAATACCAAAAAAACGTGGACTATCCACCTACCCCCCTCGATGCCCTCGGGGGGGACATCTCAAAATATTTGGCCCTTCCTGTCCCAGGGCTCCGAGGGGACTGTAAAGAGGGGCTGCCCCCCAAGAGGGCCGCTCTGGGGCCCGTCCGATTGCTCGGCCTCCCCCCGCACCAGGAGGACTTACCCCCCCCGCCCCGGACGCCGAAGGGGAGCCTTTGGCCCCGTTCTCCAGGCTAATTCCGCCGCAGTCACCTCCCGATTTTCTTCTCTGCAGCCGGCCGATGTATCACCCGGGTGCGGGCTGCGGGGGGTCCGGCAGCCACACGTGCGGGGCTTCCCCCCTCCTCCCCTCCGTTGACTCGATTCTCCCGGGGCGCTCCCCCCTGCTCCCCCCCGGGGGGACTGGGGTCAGCAGCATGCCTCTTCCCGGCGCTCCCGGGCTTTGATCCCCGGGTATGGCGCAGACCCCCCGGATCCCTCCCAGCGCGGACCCCCCCTGCGCAGCCGGAGCTGCTTGCCCCAGGTTTCGCCGGAGCCTACAGAGAGGCTTGCACTGGCGCGGACCCCCAGTGCTTCAGGTACCGGGCCCCTGGGGGGGTCCGACTGTTTGTGCCCCTGAAGCACCCCTTTCTCCCGCAAATCCCCCGCCAGGGGGCCTCTATACCCCCCTGCCCATTACAGGGGTTAGACCGGGTTCGTCCCCACCCCCTTTGGGGGATCCTCTCCCGCCTGGACTCTCCCGGCCCCCGGATTTTGCTATTGCCCAAGTGGGGGTCCCACTGGGTCTGGCCCGCCTAACCCCAGGGGCTACTGTGCCCTTTCTGGCCCCAAAGGGCCTTGTTCCCCCCTGGGAAATTCCCCCCACATCCTGGGGTTTTGCCCCGCAGACTCTCAGGATCAGGCCATGGCTTTTTCAAGACAAAGCCCACTTTTTACCCGGGGTCCTTCTGGGGTTTGCTCTGGCGTGGAGGGCACCAAAGGGGCCCTGGCCCACCCACTCCTCTGCAGCAGGTTTCTAGTGCCCTTCACCCTCCTGTCCACGGGCTCCAGGGTTTCGTCCCATCCACGGGCAAGGAGCGGCTACTTCTCCCCTCAGGTCCCCCTCCTTGCCCGGCCTTTCCCTCAACCTCTGCTTTTCCCCCCGATAAGGGGGGATCCCCCCAGGCTGCGGGACGGCGCCCCCTTCTCGCCGCTCCCCAGCGGGGCATTCTTCCATCATGTCCCCAGACATGCCCCCCTTTTTCATTCCCTCTCAAGCAAAAAATCGGGACTCATTTGTCGCCTCGATCCTGCTCCTCCGTAAACCCGGGACACTAGCTGCCCTTTCAAAACCCCCGAGACCGCCTACAAGGAAGATATCTCTCTATGACCCGACATTACTTGGGGTGGGAAAGGGAAACTTGCCCAGGTCCGCTCAGCCCTCCCCAAAAGTGTCTCATACATTGACTCCCTTCGCAAGCTCAAGGTCATTTTGGGGGCTACTTTGTGCCTAGGGGGGTTATGCAACAACAAGCCCCCCAACGTTTCACCTGCGAAACACCGGATGATGTAAAAAACAGGGGGCCCCGAACAACCCGGGATCAGAGGATTTCCTGAAAGGTTCCGCATCTGATCTTTACCCGCTGTCTCCTCCTTTTTTAAATGACATTCTGGATCTCCTCACAACCCATTTTGAGCTTGATAGGGTTTTAACCCTCGCCCTCGAATCAGAGAACGACGCCCTGGGGGACTTTCTGCCGCTCCACTTTTTTTTTGTTAAAAGAAGAAATTAACTCATGGGAAAGGGTCGCTCTCCATCCTACGGGGGCACTTCTCTGCAATCAACCCGGGGAATGTCTCACCATACCTTCCCCAAGGGGGCTTTGCAGGCCGATTTTGCTGTGCTCAAGGGGAATTTTTCCTAAAAGGGGTTTCCCCCCCGCCCTTTTGCCCTAGGGGGACCCCTTTAACAATACGCTCCCCTGATGTGTTCCTGCTTTCCAAAGGATTTTGCGACCGATGTGCCCTCCCGGACTGGCCAATTTTTTTTTCCCCCCCCCCAGAGGGGGAGGCCCCAGATGGGTCCCGGGCCGGGCCCGGTCTCTTGGGACTCGGCCTTCCCCCCCTGAAGTCTGGAATAGGCGGGCCCGAGTCGCAAAAAACATACTGGTCTCGGTCCCCCCGGCCAGGCTTGGGGGCCTTTAGTAGCATCCCCACGATGTTGTTGCGGTTTTCCCTTGTGACTGGGGGGGACCGTGGTTCTCCGTATGGGGTCCCCCCGTCCTCCCCTTTTTTTATGCAAAGCTGGGGTTTCCCGTCGGGTTCATGCTGTTTTTTTCATCTGGTCACATTTGTTACTGTTTTTTCATAAAATAGCCGGTTTTTTTCCTCTTCATGATAAATGTTTCCTTCAGAGCTCCTTCACCCCCTCTGCTTCGCGTTCCCCACATTTTTGGGACCCCCCTCTTGGCCGCTTTTTGGCTTAGGGTCCCCTGGTTTTTGGATGCTAGGATTTCTTTTTTTGCGGGTTCTTTCCCTCTCCTTTATTTTTCTGTTTATTTGTCAGATTTTGCTTTCCTCTTTCCTTTTTGTTTTGTTTTTTCTCCCTGTCCTTTCCCCCCTTTTTCCTCCCGGGCCTGGGGGGTTGGCACGCACAACTTTCTCATCCCCTTTTGGGGAAAAAGGGGGACCTTAATAACTTCTTTCAACCCAAGGGCCCCAAAACGTCCCGATAAAACGTTCCCAGATCTTTACCATTTTCACGGGAAAAGGCTCCCGAATTGCTCCAAGAGAATCATTTTAAAACCCACAGGTCCCACCTTTAAAAATAGATTTTAGTCAAGGCACTGCGCTAATACCTGATGCAAAAAGAGAGGGGGTGCTTTGCCCTTCACAATCCTTGCCCCATAGGTATTGGGCTGAGTGGCCCCAAAGCCAGTATGTCATCCGATCTTTTCCCTAAACGGTCAGACTTACTGTAGCCAATGTCACGCCCCAAACAGGGGGGTGTCATTCTGCTTCCCCTTGATATACTGGAGGGTTTGGGGGAGGGGGACTATTTTCTTATTTTGGGGGATTTCAACTTACCGGGGTCCCCCACCGATAATTTTTTCGGCGTTCCCCCCTCCCCTACTCCATTTAAAAGAGTGAAGAAGGCTCTTCTTCCCTCCACTTAGCGTCTCTGGCGTCCCACACCCCTATACAGGGATTTAGTTTTTTACTCCGTACCCCATAATACGTTTTGTCTATTGACATCTTCTTGTTCAACACGGGTCCCTTTCTGGGTGCGGGATACCCTATTGGTAACGTGTTTGGTCGGCCACGCCCCTGTTTACGCTTCATTTCATCTCCCATCCCCGGACTAAGAAAAGGACCTGGGGACTTAATGAATCCTTTTTGACGGATTGGTTTGTGGGGCCGCCTTCGCCGACCATTCAACACTTTGTTTCAGATCAAAAAGGGACCCCACGGCCCACGAAAAATGGGAAGCACTAAGTGCGTCATGAGGGGAGTCCCATTAAGCACGGGAGTCGTTGAAAAAGGAAAGGGCCCCGGGTGTCGCTAAGGCCTTTGCAAAAGGTTAAACCCCTGGAGGGGCTTCAAAGCAAGCTCTCTCCCCGTCTGTTCTTCAGGGGCTCAGGGCCCGGCGGAGGGGAGTCGCCTCTTGGGCTTTAGGGGAGCTGCCAATTGCGCACAGGTTTTATGAGTTCGGGAATAAGAGTGGGCGCTCCTGGCTAGGGCAAATTTGGGATCAGATGGCCCCCTCTTTTGTCCCCGCAATTCGAAACCCCACAGGAAAACCCGGCCATAATACATCTGAAATTGCTCGGGAGTTTTAACCTGTATTTTCCAACTCATCAGTTGTCGCGGGGCCTCCCCACGCTCCGCCTCAGCGAAAAGCTCCTCCTTCCCCGTTCCCAAAAATACCCCGGGGGTTTTCTCAATCTTTGGAAACCCCATTTTCAATTGTGAACAACTTGGTAGTGGGGGTCTTCCGGGTGGGAAGAGCCCGCCGGATGGGTTTTTATGCTCAATTTTTAAGACTTTTTTACCGTCCCTTTCCCCATCCCCACTGCCCTTTTAATGCCATCTCCTCTACCACTCCCACCCCACAACCCTTTTCTGAACACATATTTCCGTGATTCCCAAAAAAGGGAAGGACCCCCAAAAATTGGGAACACGCCCCTTTCCTTCTGAATGGGACCTGAAGATATATGCAAATTGTTGGCGAACCCCCCTTAAAAACCCCCTTTTGCCCCCATTTATACTCCGGACCCGGGTTTGGGTTTTTCCCCCGGAAGGGGGCTCGGGACAACACGCTCAAGACTTTGGATGTAATTCATTATGCTCATTCCCAGGGGGTACCCTTGTGATCCCCCCTTGATGCTGAGAAAAGCTTTCGACAGGATCTCCCCGGGGCCCTTATCGCCCCTCTTGCGGTGTTGGATTGGCCCCCCCTTTTTCAAAAAAGGGCATGGCTCTTTAGATACACCTTCCGCCAGGGGCCATTAAGGAACGTTTTTTGATCCTTTTTTCCCTACTAACGGTACCGGGCAAGGATGCCCTTGTCCCCGTTTCCTAAGTCCTACATGGAGCATTTCTGGGGTCCATTTTGCTCCAACCCGGGCATCAGGGTTCAGATCGTGGGCGTAACTTAAATTTTCGGCTTTGCAACGACCCTGAATATATCACGATTTCCCCTTTCTTTTCTCCCTTCCTTTAGTCCGAGTTGGCGCGATTTATGTTTTGGTCTTTACAAAAAACTATGCGAAACTGAAGCCCCCTTAACATCTCAATTGATCCGCCTTTCAATGCTCTTAAGGGGAAGTTCCTTTCCCTGCCCCCCACGGTATCTCCTATCGGGGGGCTTTTTTCCCCGTTGACCTATCCAGGCTATTGGGTGAACTTTTACCCTGCTTATCCATCTCCCATCTCTTTGGGGTTGTCCCAACGGGACTTCTCCTGGTTCGGAGAGTGAACATTTTGAAGATTTTTATTCTTCCCAAAATCCTGTATCTTCTTCAACGATTCCCATCTTTTTCCTAAACCTTCTGGGTCGAGTCCAACGTACTTCAAACTTCATTTGGCTTTCCCGCCGCCCAGAATTCGACGGATCTTTAGCCAGGCCAAAACCGCTGGGGGATTTGGGGGTCCCCCACTGTCGGGCTTATTATCTGGCTGCGGGCCCCCATACTAGGTTCTGGAATTAATTCACAATCCAAGGGAAACTCGGGTTCACTTGCCAATCCCTTTCCCCTGGTCCTGATGTCCCCCCCCTGGGCACCTGGGCGCCTTTTCGGAAAGAATGGCATGTCTTTTAGTACGATCCCCTAACCCTTTCGGATTATCCGTAAGGCTAAACCTTCCGAACCTTGTTGGACCTAAAGGCCCCTTGTTCCCATCTTGACAACCACTTATTCCCACCGGGTCTAGCCCCTGGGGTTTTTAGGTAGCCCAAAAAGCGTCCACTCCTCTCCTCCCCCCATGTTTGGGGGTACCTTATCCCCCCCCCGGGCCTTTAGGGGGCAGTCCTTTTACACCAGGCATTTATTTGAGTAGTTTTAAAATGAGGCATTTCTTTCTCAGTTATTAAAAACCAACTACGAGAGGGCCTAAAGCCGTGGAGAAACCCTGTCTCTCCTTTTGTCCCTAGGGATTGTTTCTCGTTCTAATTGTGGTTCCTCTTTGCTGACCCAAACTCTGCCCTCTTTTTGTGCAGCCTGGGGGAAAGAGCTACAGAAGACTTTTACAGGGATCAATTGGGGAAATGTTTCACCTCCTCACAAAGCATAATTTTTTAGCAAGTCCCCGGGGACCTGTTCAAATTCTCTCCAATGGGGAAGGGTCCCGGGCTCCCCACAAATGGTTTCCCCTCGTCCCAAATACATTTGGCGCTGCAACCAGGGGCCCTTTTCCATGGGGGATATATGGTGGGGTTTGTTGCCCCCTTCGGCGCTTTTGGGAGACTGTCCTTCAGGCTAAAAGCGCACGGGGGTCCGGTTTTCCCGACTCTCCCCAAGCCACATTTTTATTTATTTTCCCGTTCCCCCAAACAAAAAATTAAAAAAACTTTTCTCAAACACCTTTTTTCAGGCTGCCAAAAATGTTAAAACCAACACTGGCGCAAACCCCCCCCTCCCCCCATTGGTGAATGGATAAGGAGGGTTTTCCTTTTTTTTCCGATGGAAAGTTGATAATTGCTCTCCCGAGGACAATTAGGTTTTCTCAAGTCGGAACCCCCGGGGGCCTTATCAATCATCCCCAAACCCTTTTAGGGCCCTTTGGGTTAAATGTCGTGTGGGTTGGGTCCCTGCCCTTGGGGATATCGTTGCCCCCATTTGCTACCCTTGTTCATTTCCCTCGCTGCTCCCCCCGGGGCCGGGCCTGAGAGCTCCCCCCCCTCCCTCTTTTTTTTTTTTCCCCTTTTTTTCTTTCTTCTGAGGGAGTCCAAATTTTTTTCTCACTATCCATAAAGCTTCTTGAACGTTGTTTTA
This sequence comes from Phyllomedusa bahiana, assembly GCA_025379985.1. Lineage (NCBI taxonomy): Eukaryota > Metazoa > Chordata > Amphibia > Anura > Hylidae > Phyllomedusa > Phyllomedusa bahiana. The sequence goes on along the minus strand of JAODAL010049799.1, from coordinate 3,312 downwards.
TTTACACTTATTTCTTATTACGGGAAATTCCTTGTGGGAAAAGGACTTTATCAACCCTGTCAATTTGGGTTATAGGCTCCACTTGCTCCCCCCATTATGCGTTTTTCTGTTCCCCGGTTTCTTTATTTTTAGGGGCCGTTTGTTGACCGTGTCGTCACACGTTTCCTTATGTATGTGATCGATTCTTTGTTTTATTAGTATCTTTGTTTTTTCAGAACTGTTTCAGAATAAGTAGGTTCTTTTCTGTGCTTTATAAAAAAAATGTTTAATAAAACTTTAAATTTAAAAAAAAAAAAAAATAAATATACAGAAAGGTCAAAAATAATGTAAAAAAAAAATAAAGGGGTGTGAAGGGGATAAAAAGTGAAAAAAGAAAAAATAAAAAACAAGTGATAAAAACAAAAAATTTAAAATTTTTTAAATTAAAGTGCAAGAAAAATGTGAAAAAGTATATTTATTTTAAAAAAAATCAATTTTAAAAAAAAAGGGATGGAAAAATTGCAAAAAAAAAAAAATAAAGGCATAGAAAACAGTGCAAAAAAATAAAACAAAGTTTTCGTAGATAACACCCCAAATATATCATATATAATCAAAAATATTTCAACATCTGTGATATTAATTCAAATCACAAAGGCCAGCAAAAAACATGTAATAGTCCACCAATTTTTAAAAATAATATATATGTAATGAAGAGGGATGAGGTTTTCAAAAAAGAAAATTATTAAAACTTAAAATTTTCCCTTTTCCGTATAATTCACCAAGGCATCCCATTTAAATTTTCAATCTCAAAAAAAATTAAATTGTTGGTCAAACCTTAAAGGAAAGGAAGAAAGGGAATTAGAATCATACAAATTAACACTAAAATAAAAAGCAATACATCTAATATATATGTGCATATACACACATGTAGACCTACATTTACATATATATAAAAATAAATTTTAATATATATTAAAACACAAAATGCATCAAAATACATATTTGAAAAAATAAAGTAGATGAAAGAAAAAGAGAAATGGACAAAAATAAACAAAAAGGGTGCAAAACTGATAGCCTAATTTATCCTTTTGGGGTGGTGGTACCTAGAACATGGATCCAACGTACCTCACATTGAGCCGAAATTTTCTTCCAATCACCACCGCTTTTCTGAACAGAACTCTATCAATCTCAATAAATCTTAATCCTTCAGAATCACAATCATGAAACAATTTAAAATACTTAGGTTTTGAGATTGTATAAATCAGATTAACCTTTGTCAGCTTCAATCCCCAGCAAATGTTCATGAATCCATTTTTTTAAAGGTCTTGTTGTCAACCCTATATACTTTAACCCACAAGGACACTGTGCCAAGTAGATAACACCCACTGTGCTGCAGTTGATAGAATATGTGATTTGGTATTTAGTATCATCTGTTTCAAAGATTTGTATTAGCCACGTTTTGACATGCCACACATCTGCCACAGGATGTACATCCCCATCTGGACCCTTCGATCCAAAACATGTTTCTGGTTGAGCACCAATATAATTACTGCGTGCAAGTATGTCTTGAATATTCTTAGAACGTCGGTACATAATGGATGGAAAAGACAGGAGATATTGGGGCAAAACAGGATCCATCAATAAAATGTTCCAGTATTTTGCCATTGATAGATGCATTTAATTCCAGCAAGAGTAATAAGTTGAGATAAATCTCACCTCTTGTTTTTGACCTTTCCCATCTTTGTCCTTTTCTATTAAAAGTTGGGTTCTATCCTTTCTTCTTGCGCTATCCAGTCCATTGTGGATCCACTTGTATTTAAAACACCTTTCCTTAAACCTCATTGAGAGTTCTTCAGATCTTTTTCAAAGGTGGATTAATCAGAACAAACACGTTTGAGTCTAAGAAACTAGCCAATGCAATATTCTCTAAAAATTTACGTGGATATGATGAATTTGCATAAAGAAGAGAATTCACCGCAGTTTTTTTTTTTAAAAAGATCTGAATGTACAGATGTAGCAGAGTTCAGCTTGACCGTGATATCACAGTTTTTTGTGTCATCTGCTCTGATCTGTAAACAAAGGCCATTGAAAAGCATTGAAAAAGGTGAGATTACATTCTGTGCCATGATATTACGGTGCAATATCTGTTCTGTTTAGTTATGCTAATCGTTTCTAGACCAATTCATCCAACTGAAACAAATATCCCAAAAATCCATTTGTGTTCTCCAATTTGTAGTAAAATTTTAATATTGTTCTCATTCCTATTTTGGGAAAACCATTAAACCTTCAAGTTTAATACTGATCCATGCCAAATCAGTTTTCTTTCCCCCAAACCTTTAAAAATAGATTGGCGTATGTTGGTGTACAGCAGGAAAACCCCTTGCCTCCCCTTTTGATTGCACTTAGAGTGATTCTCGAAAATGAAAAAATTGTGAGTCCAAAAAAAACTCAAGACTTTTCAAAACAAAAATCACACAGGTAAGGGTTTAAATCAGATGTCAAAAAGGGGAAACCGGTTAGCCTCTAAACCCTCAGAATGTTTATAGAGGTATATAATGATTCAACATCACATGTTCTCTCTGTGGGCTCTTATGCTGTCACAAAGGGTTTGCATGCTTTTTGTATTTATTGTGACTATACTTTTACATGTTTACTATAGATCATTGGTTTTTTGATTAGTTAATGCTGAATAGCGTGCAGTTACCCTAGTGATAGCTGTGTTCCATAGCACTTTAATCTTGATTTATTGTTTATTGTGTTTTATTTTGGTGTTGTATTAATTCTGTTCAATAAAATTTATCATTTTTGGATAGTTTTTGGTTAAATATAGAATCCGTACCAAAAGCTTAAGTTTTCTAACAGCCCCAAAGGGCCTACGACTAAACAGACCCAAAGATAGGCAATGGGGGGCGGGGTGAAATCTACCGCAGATATAAAACAAATGATGGTCACTAGGGGAAATCACTATGCAAAGTCTTAGATACATAAAGCAATGTACATTTTAGGAGGAACAGAAGCCTGACAAAAAGCAAATTACCCCTTCTAAACACAGTTCAGGGTTCTGCATCTGTGAAAAAGGTTTTCTGCACAGGGCGACTGTGGCCAAGTGCTACCAAGCGTGAGGGAAAAAATTATTTGACAGCAGATGTTGCACGTTTTCAGGAAGTAACACAAGTTTCTTCCCCAAATGAATGATGTAGAGAAGGATCTGGTTCCAAGATTTGTGCTGCGTTTTTGAGTTAGATACCGGCACTAAGTAATTATCCAGTGTCTTTATTTCTTACTTTAAGTGTCAAAAATATTTAGTGGGTCAAAGCAGCCCTCCCTTCGACT